>JABXJD010002328.1:0-55895 GCA_013375575.1 Percina caprodes
GTAGCTGTGTGTTGACTTCCCTGCATGAATACTAAAGCGCAAACATGAAAGAGCTGTCCCGCATTTCAGCTGTCCTCCCATTGTGGGAATATAGACTGCAAAACAAAAGCAAAAAGTGCTTTGGTTTGAAGTAAAATAACTTACAGGGAAATAGCTCGCACAAATATCTGTTTGAGAAACGTTTCAACTTTCAACACCTTGTTTGCTGCAGCGCCTTGATCCTGCGTTTATGTAAGATAGAGCTTGAAAAGCTAAATGCCAGCTTGAGCTCATCCCTGAAAGTTTGAAAACAAAAGCATGGAGAACAGGTGGTAAAATGGAAAGATACTGCACAGTGTTTCACTTTGTAAAAAACGGACAGACAAGACAAAGACAACCAGGCTTTGACCACATTTTGTGTCACTGCACAGTCCTTTTCTAAACATTCCTCTTGCTAATGATGCCGTACATCTGGGAGTGCTTGCAGCATTTGTGGTCAAGCATTAATCATTATCCAAGCATTTTCCTTTGTGCATGTCACCCTCTGCTTTGCAGGAGCTCAGATCTCCTTTCCTTGCCTCTCTGACCCCTGATTCCCAGAAAGAAACGACAGATTATTTACTCCTAGGCCACTGCCCCTGAAGCTAATGAGGAGGAAGAAGCCACATTGACAGACATAATTATCACAGTTTTGCTGGGCTCAGCCAGGGGTCCCTTTTGTGGTGTAATTACTGTCCTTTTATCCACACACCACTGCATCCGCCATTACTTCACCCATCTTCAACATCCGTTTGTCTTTCGAAATGCTTTTCTTTTTCAACTGCACCAACATAGTCTTGGATGAGTTAACTTTATAGCCTTGTTTTGATCCAACAATCTGATTTTTTTTGCCAACTTCTTTCCCTGATTGATTAACTTTATTATAATATTCTATAAGAAGGCAAATGTGGCAATGTTAAATGAGCTAAAATGCACCTCTCTGCATATGCCATTAGAAAACATGGAGCAATACATGTTTGTTTCTGAAGAGTAATAGGCTTTTAGTGCACCTGTGTGTACCCCCCTCATCTATCTCCTCAGAAATGTTTGGCACTGTATTTGAAATGCATAGATTCCTGTTTCCTTTGATGGAATCCCTTTTCAGCAGCCTCAGGGGAAATCATGACTGGCAATGTTTTGGGGAGGGAAAACCTTAGACCTCGCCAACACTGAGTTCTTTTTGTGTGTGTGTGTGTGTGTGTGTGTGTGTGTGTGTGTGTGTGTGAGTGGGGGCATTTGTTTAGTCAAAAATAATGTATAATTCTTGAAAAAAGGGGTATCTTCAGGAGCGGCCATTTTGAAAGCAGTGAAAGCAGCAGTGTGATTCAACAAGACACAACGAATCCACTGAGGCTCGCAACATGAAGAACTAAGTTTTAAAAAAGATCAATGCACTTGGATCCATGACAAGTCCTTTGAAACTTCTTTTATCTTAAAGTAAAATCCAACTACAACAGGTACTTCTGGTATAAAAAAAGGCCTTGGAGACACAGACATTATCCACAACATAGAGCTATAATGAATAAGCAATACTCACTATGGGACTTGCATTGATGTAATCTGAGTTGCCGTGGTTATTCTCCACTTTCAAAGTGATCCTGGAATGATCATCTGTAATAGAGATGCATAATTTATCAACATACTTTTCCACTGTTTTTCATCTCCACAATAACAACATCATTTTGAGTAGCAACAGAGAAATATGTAAGTAAAAAAGGCTGAGAGGACTGCAATTTCACCAGACTTTCATCATACACACACACTGTTCTGAAGTCCTGAATTGCTTCACCTTCAGTAAGGAATGTTCCAAGTGAAACACTAATAACATATCTTAAGAAGTCTGTAAGCTGTGAGACTTAAAATCCTTTTTTTCCTAAACAAGAGAAACTGTTAAAAGATTCAGATAATCTGTTTCCAGTGAACTTAAACCCACCTCGGTAGTCCTCCTTAACACATCTGCTTTAAATTAATGCCCCTGAAAACTTGGCCTCAAATGTTTTTCTCAAGTTCTTCTTATAAGCAGAAATCTTTAGGCATTATTTATGATAATTAATATGAGTTTAAGAGTTAAGAACTCTGTATGTGGACTGTAAAAAAGATCTTTCACTTCCGCCAACTGTACAAAAGTAAAGCAAAGATATCCCAGATATGTGCACCAACATCTTGAAATCTTGGGGCCAGAGTCTGCGCAATAGTGATTGGGCAGTGGAGCCACAGTATCAAGGTCCTGCCATGCCCCCTTTGGTGAGACCTTTGGCAGAAATGTTATGTTCTTTTTGATTCCTATTACTCATAGAAAGAGGCTGATTCATGGATGTATAAAGAGCTGATTGAGGAAATTTTGAGGAAAAAAAGGTTGTGACTAAAAAAGGATAAAGCAATTCTCAATGAGGTTTTGCAGTGTACAACAATAATGCCGGCAGATTTACCATTTAAAATCTGTCTATTTCGTACAGAAGTAAACACAAACATTTCTCATTTCCAGCCAACAACTGTTGATTTTGAACTTTCATTAGCTGGTTTCATCAGCTGTAAGCTTGAGTAAGCTAGTAGGCTATGAATACAAAAATTCCGTGATTGGTTGAAAACTCAGTCTCAGATGGACTTCTAAACTTTAGAAGGTTCTCATTTTTAGTCAGCTGGAATTTGATTTGTATGGATTTGTGATTCCTTTAGAATCTAAAGGAATCACAAATACTGAATGTCTACAAAATATCATGCTAAAATACTGAGGAAAAAGCTACATGTTGCCTGCAAAAATTTCCTCATAGAATATATGTCCACATTGTTAATGTATTTTAGGGTACATAAAGTATTTTTTTTTTTTTATTATTTAATTTTTTTTACTAAACTTACGATATACTAGAATCTTGGCTCCCATGCCATCAATGTTCTAGTCCAAAACTAGATTTGTATTTGTAATCTAATCTGTAATGTAATCTGTAACCCCCACATACTAATTATTATATAACAAAAGTCAATGATATACTTACTGGTAATAGTTAAAAGTTAATAATATGAATGATAATATTAATATAATGGTTACATAGTTAGAACACATTTCTTACCACAATGACAGACCTTTTCAAAATAAAAAAACAATATTAAGATTGATTATGTGTTTAGAAACATATTTTTACAGTGTAGTTTGGCCTTGTTTTCTCAAATGGTTTTATGTAGTTCTTCAACTGTGATGGAGATGCTTGTACATGGTAAGGACATTCTCACGGCAAAAAAAACTAAAAAAAAACTGTATGGACTTCTGAATGGACTCACATACAACCACGGCGTCGGTTCTTCTTGGCGCTCTGCTCGCCCTGCCCGACACTGCAGGCGCCGGGCTCTGCCTGGTAGGAGCACAGGGCCTCCCACTCACGCTCCAGACGGTTCTTGTTCTTCAAGTGATCCTCCATGTATGACTAGAGGAAAACAAACACCACCTTAGCCCCCATTTCACAAGCCAGAACCATGCAAAACTAAATTTATCACAAAATGTGACACATTTTGTGTTTGTTTTTGCAAATTTGTATAAATTAAATGAGACACAAATTATCTTCACCTCAGCAGTGCATTGTATTTTCTTCACCATGAGCCAACCTATAAATAAAGTGGAGCAAAACAATAAACCCTTAACATTAAAGCTATGATCAGGTGTCATGGAGCCTTATTGTCCTATAAGCTGCTGTATAGCGTAAAAACTGGGTGAGGAGGAGGCTGGAGAAGATCTAGGTGGGGAAGGTCTGCTAATGTTTGTGTCTTTGTGCGTTTTGCATTGTGTTTTTGACCGAGAGAGAAAACATCATGCACAATTAAGACTCCTGAAAGGTTGGTCTGCATTAGAAAATACTTCAGGGGTGTTTCAATCACGTCCCTCACTGCTTGCACAGCGACTGATAAGATTGTCTGCATTTAAGCCGTCGCTTGGAGAAGACAAAATTAAATTCACTGGAGAGACAAAGATGGAAAAAGAGAAGGGGGAGGGGCAGAGGCCCTCTGTGTGTGTGTGTGTGTGTGTGTGTGTGTGTGTGTGTGTGTGTGTGTGTGTGTGTGTGTGTGTCTTAGGGAGCTTAGAGGCTGTAGCTGGCAAGACGATCTTTTGTAGCGTAGCCGTGTTTCACTTCCTCTCCTGTATCATGGCTTCCCTCCCAATGGGGTTAAATGGTTTAGTCCACTATTGTGTGAGGCAGAAGATTACAGACTCATAAACTGATGTCAGGGATCAACAGGCTAATACAATAAAAGTGATACCCAGATGTGCTGGGTTTTTATCCCATTTTCAGGCAGTATAGGTAGGCTGGGCAGTGAAGTGACACTCCATTGTTACATCCCACGTATTCACTCCTGTCTGTCAAATGGGAAATCCAAGTCTTTGCAGGATATATACAATTCCTACATAGATGACAATCAAAAATAAGCTTGTCCAACACATAATAGGCAATTACCTTTTGATGGCTTATGAAAAAGACATCTCCTGCATGCATGCAAAGGCTATTAGGAGACTTATAAGAACATTACAAATCCTACAGACAATGGAAATCAAAGTTTATTGTTCAATATGGTCCCAAAGGTGACACTTAAAGGTCTTAAATGCCACAGTGAGAACTGAAAAGCAACTCTCACAGCTGCATTATGAGAGAACACAACAACACAGTGTGTTCTATCTGAACCATTAATGACATAAAGGGATATTACTTACACATTATTGTAAATGTCTTCTGTTATAATTTGATCCATCCCTATTTGAACTTTTAATGTTATGCATGCAAAAAGAAAATCAAGTTAATGTCAATTCTAATAGCAGCCAACAAACATATATTTATTTGCATGTGTACTGTTGTGCATCACCTACGCAAACACAGTGCTGTCTTCCCAGGAAAATGACAGCATGCCATTATGGCCACTTGACAGAGCCTGTCACCACTATGCTCTTGTCACCCGGCACAAGTACTCTCGGCTTGCCAGCCTGACAGCATCCCACCTCCCCTACCAATATTACATCTCCATGTACTTGATAAATCCACTCTGAATTGCCTCCCATTCTATTCAAACGATGCCCTGAATCGATTGCATTCCAAATTCACATTTTAGCAGCTTAATGCAATGCAGCCAGCAAGCCCTTATCAAGCTCTCCCGTTCCTAGGGAGAGGCAGTGGACCTTGGCGTATTCCAGAGACAGGGTAACGGTTTAGTGAATGGGGGGATTATGTCTGCCAATCAGAGGGTTGGGATGGGAGGCCTGGGTGTCAGGGAAACAATGTCTAATCCTTCCTAAGCAGTCTCCTCTGCAGAAAAGGGTGCTGGGTGAAATCAGGATGAAGGGACAACCAGGGGAGCCAGACACAACAGGTAACACATCACTGTCAAGCTCCGCTGTCAAATTAAAATGAACAATACTGGTAACAGTTTGTACAGGGAGCCTTATGATATGATAAACAGCAGTGAGAGGTGAAGAAAATGGTATTAATATATATGTTTTTTGTGTGCTAGCTAATAATAGGTAAATTAAAAAGAAAAATTATGTATGCATTTAATGGGACAGCTAATTGTTATTTTGCTGATAAACTTAATTTAAAATTGTAAGAGTAAAACCCACTGAGGGCAAAACATGTTACATAAGTCAGTGGCTATTTTATTTTCCTTTTGAGCAAATCATTTATCATTTAAAAAAATAGAACAATAACCACTCATCATAATGATAAAAGAGCCTCAAGCGACACAATTATTGATTTTTTTTCTCTTTTAGAGAGGTGATTAAGCAAAGGGAACGCTACAGCAACCACAACTGCATCAACATTTTGACCCTGTTTCTGGACAGTAGAAGAGCTAGGTGGACGGAGGGTTTTGTTGTTTCACATGCTTGTCAGGGAAAAACAGGTTTACTGACTGTAAAGTGCTGTCCATGGTGCTGAAGGGACTGCAGCAATAAACACAAAAATACAGCCACATGCTTCCATGTTACATCTGGTAATCATGTTTGAGGTTTTTAATCATTAAGTAGGTAACATTTGCATGCACCATACTGCAGCTGAAAAAGGCAAAGAGTGAAGATAGAAAATGTAAGATAGCAAAGATGTGATGCCCTGATGACACAGCACACAGAGGCATCCAATTTCACTTTTAAAGTTGCTCAGCAAGGTTTTTAAGTCTTGAGGGGGCCGAATGATGGGGTGCAACATCGTAGTTTGTAGTTGTATGTTGTTAGTGTGTGTGTGTGTGTGTGTGTGTTGTGTGTGTGTATGTTTGAGAGAGGGAGATGAGAGGAGAGAGAGATGAGGTGGGAAAGTATAGGTCTGAGATCAGTGATAACAAGGCAATCTCACACATGGCTTCTTGTGAGATGACAGTGGAATTTTAAAGAATGTTTAAAGAAGAACCCTATAGGACATCACCCTGTCAATCATGGCATGAAAGAGAGGTAAAAGTCCCTGAGTGTTTTACCTTTCTACATTGCAGTGCCTGAGTTGAAAAAACTAGGGCTAATAATAACAGCTCCTAGAAATGATTCACAGTGCCGCTTTTGTTATTGCAGGGCTAAATGCTTTTCTATTGTCCATGTTTTCAAAAGAGGTCTTACAAACAAGCCTTGACGAGTGCAACAAAACCCATCTATTACCACAAATACAAGGCATTACTCAGATTCCCTCTCATTCATTATAACCTCCCAATATAAATGCTAGACATGCAGTGTGATGAATGCTCTCACCATTAATGGAAACACTGCAAGGCATCTATCCATCTCTTTTATCAAGCTTGTCTCAAATGAATGAAGCGAAAGTTGTACAAAATTAAAACAATCCATTGTGTGTTTGTGGAAGCGTTGGCAACAAAAGCTTTTTCAACCCAAAAAAATTAAAACCATCCAAATTATAATAATGATATTTCAGTTTTGTTTGGCTCTCACATGCAAAACAATGTCTGCCTTATTTTGCTGCGGCAGTAACAGAGACGGAGGGGGTAAAAGATGAAAATGACACAGAGGAGAGACACAGAACAGAAGGATAAAGAGAGAAAATGACTCAGTAAAGGAAAAAAGTTAGAAGGGAAAAAATTAAGACAACACTGCTGAGATAAAGCAAGAGGGAGAAAACAGTAGGAAGAGTGAAGGGAAAAAAGATAACAGGGTTCTGAAGGTGTTGGTTTTCAGCACAGGGTCTAGCATATTCATAGGCACAGGGAGTTTTAAAAGCAAACACTATAATGTGTGCTCACATGAAACATGTCAATAGCCTATTCCTATACGTCTGTGATGTACCAAAGGCCATTACAGATTATCTCAAGTGTCCCTACATCAACATCACCTTTCATGTTCCTAATGTGTTAATTTGAATTGTTTTTAAAGTGGATATTGTTTAAAGCAGTTTACCGTTACAATATTTTTACATAAAGTTAAACTGTCAGTGTTTAGGTTCAGGTACTTTGTACATGTATTTGCATTACACCATTTGGAGTAACATAAGGGTTAATGTTATTTCAACCATTTATCCATGACTTTTAGCCAAGTATTATCCATCAATTTAAGCTGACTATTCAACCTTTTTTTCCCCCCCCCAATTTCTTTTAGCAAACTAGTTCACCAAGGTATGCATTACTTTTGGCTATTTTGACTGTGTATCCATTATGTCTAACTGACTAGTTAACCTTTTTTTTTACATTGCTTTTAGCTAAGTATCTTAACGGTTTATCTGTTACTTTTAGCAAATAGTTTCAGCTTTTCTTTCTAAATTATTTTCACACACTCTAATATGCAACAGGTGGTGTACAGATGTTGTGGATATATGTGTTTTATTTAAATCAAATCAAATCAAATTTGTATGTATAATTTGCACATACCCCATGACAAACAGAAGTACCTCTTGGGGTGTGAGTAGTCTGTAGTCTGGGAATCACAGATGCAGATATATGATCTTGTACACTGTCCTGAACCCAATGCATTCTTCTCTAACTACACTAAACCCACTCTGGCAAGCAGGGGCGTAGCACAAAATTCTGGACCCTGTAGAAAGGCATTTTCTATGGACACCTCCCCACATCCACAGCCATTCATTCTAGCATCTTTTTGGGCCCTCCTCACATGAGGGCCCTGGGTACTCAGTCCCCATTTTCCCCCCAGTCTGATGCCCCTGCTGGCAGGTTCAGTGTATAGTCAGTGAGACATGATGCTGTGGTTTGTTTAGTTGTAAAATCTCATGCTAAGAACCACAAAACATCTCTGAGGGCTTGACAACAAACCACACTTCAACCAACATCCTCACTGGCTACTTTTCCCAACACATGCATCATTGCTCACATTGTCTTTGGAGTCAAAGCACGTTCCTTACCAGTATCATGTGACCAGTGGAGATGTCCATGTTGGATGGCACTGGCTCTTCGCACCAGGAGGAGGTGCTGCTGCGGGTTGATGGGCTGGCTGCGGGCCATCGCTAAACTGGGACGACGCTATTGAGCCGTGAGTTACGCAGGGTCTCTGGTCGCTCAACACGCTCCGACGTCCTGATTGCCATACGCTGGCGGCACAGCTCCTGGGGATTACAGGAGATAATAGTGAAGCACTGATCATCCAAAATGCAGGTTTTTTCCAGAGTCCTTGCAAGGTTTCATGTATTTCTTTTCTTTTCAAGCACATAACAATAGTTGTATGCAGTTTATGTGCTTATCCTTGCTGTTAGGGGCTGAGTTTTGTAAATGCACATCCTGTATCTTGGCTGACTTGATCTGTCCTCACTTGCCTGTAGATTAATGGCTTATCCTCATGGATTATGGAGCTTATACTAATTATGTCAAAAATACATGGTTGAGGAACCCTACACGATTTACAGAATAAATTCAGTCAGTCACACCTGGCTGCCACACAGAGAGTGTGTTCCTTGTTGAAAAATGGATATTTAAAAAAAAAGAGTTTTTAAAGTAAGATTCTGCAAAAAATCACCATACTGCACAGTCAAGCTATAAAGCAAAAATGACTTTCTACAGAAGAAGAATTTGGATCATTTTTTTCTAAGATAGGAGAATTTGAAAATCTAACCATCAATCAAATAGGAGTTCCACAGTGAATGTATATAACCAAAAAAACACAAGGAGATAAAACATTTGCACAATCATAAAGTATCATTTTTATTTTGATAGATTCGTTTCTGAGATTTGCCAAAAGGGCCACTGCTACGAAGAATACACTTCTCCCCATGACAAGGCTTTTCTCCCATCATGCCTCAGTGCAGAAACCGTGCATCAAAAAAATCAAATTAGGCAATATCTACTCTAGTATTTATAAAATGAAAAACTAAAGAAAAAGAGTTTATACACGTGTAAACGGACAAACACAGTAACATTCACACACTCCATAAAGTGTGGTCACACTTATTTTATGTAAATTCCTAATCTGAAAACCCCGTTTTGTTTTCATTTTGGGAAGCAAAGCCAGTCATGTCCATAGAATTTATCTGCATACTCAATAACAGCAAAAGCAGGCAGAGCAGAGAAAATACCTTGTAAAAGCACATGCTATCTCATGATCTTTCATAGTGATATTTCCCCTGGAGCATAGGGCCCTCTAAGCCCTGGTCTTGGATCAGCTTTCCCGCCGTCAGACTTTAATGATTAGAGCCATGAAGCAGTTCCCTGGGCCTTGGCCTAAGGGCAATATCCAGGTCCACCTCATAATTCATCCTACTTCTTAACATTCCTGCAAAGTGCCGTGCAGCACTGGAGCGGGAAATCATCCCAGGAGCAGGCAGAGAGATGCAGTTAGCACCGGAGAGGGCCAAAGGACAGACACATGTAGCCCAGAGAGGAGCACTGGTAGTGAGATTACAGCCCCTGTTCCCTCCCCTATTACTAATAACAACCAACCAACCAACCAGGTCAAGAGGAAACATCTCCAGTATGTGCCGCCATCTAACAATATGTTTCTCCCAATACAACTGGATCTGTCATTGAGAACACACCCACATGAACACCTGACAGAACAGTTATCCATCCCTAAAGATATATCTTGAGAAAGAACAGGTGCCATAAAGAACATAAATTTGCAGAGAAGAAAAACTGAAAAACAGATATATAATAAAAAATGGACATACTTTAGTATATGTTTTGTTTGCTTCTCTGTGGCCATCTATAAAACAATGTAACACCTCCAACTTTGGATATATAGAGCAGCCATGTGAAAACCAATTTAAATATTGAAAATGTTAACGCGACATGCTGATAAATATGTTCTGAGTGCCATGCTGGGCACAGCTGAGCCTTAACGCTAAAATCAATACAGCCCAGGCTGTCTAAGGCCCTGGAGGAACAGAGGGAATAGGTCACAATGGCGGGCTGTCGCTCTTTCTATCTTGCTCGCACGCTCGCACGCACGCACGCACGCACGCACGCACGCACGCACGCACGCACACTTCTCAGGCAAGGGTGAGCATTGAATAATGGAATGAATATATATTGGAGCATTAGGTCAAACAAAATATTTCTAATGTACAATTATTGCACTGCAAAAACAAAACAACTTTCATTTTTATCAAAAAAGGTAATCACTATCATCACAAGAGCCAAAAAAAAACATCATGGAAACAGTTAGAAGAGAACCATTCAAACTTATACACACAAACAAACACACTTTCAAAAAACAACGAGAAAACCTATTGTAGCCAAACAGAGCATGTGTTCTTCCAATGGCAGAGCACAGGGTAAGTGTCCTGGCCCCTGATTGGCTCATAGCAAGGGGGCTGGTCTAACCTGATAGGTTGCTGTTGCATCAGTACTGGTGTCAGTACCCAGGCTGGCCAACTTTTCTTTCATGCGGAGGTGGAGCGCTGGCGCACGCAGAAGAAGGTGGTGGACACCGCCAGCGCCACCAGGATGAACAGCATACAGAGGACGGAGAGCAGCAGGAACTGGCCCGACTCCACCCTGGTTTCCTTCACCACGGGATCTGGGTCAGGCTGCCCCTCTGGAAGAGACACACAAACAGAGAGAGAACACACTGTCAGAACAGTAAAGGATGCCACTCTGTCTTTCTGATTGATGTAGTCTTTTTTGATTTACAGCAACCGCCATATCAAGTCTGCAGTGCATCACTTTTCAGCTGAAGGCATGTCTCGACTTTCCCATGAAAAAATGTGGATGCAACAGTGTCGCAAGGGTTCTTTACCCACCTCCACTTACTCTCCCGCTCTTTCCTTCCACCCACCACTACTGTCTGACTGTCTTCACTCATTAGACAGCTCTAATACTGGCCTCATAATATGCATTCAGATTCAGTCAACCTCTAATACCTGCCCCTGTCCAGTGCTGTCTCCACACTGTGCCCCACTATAGATATTTACAACCCCATTTAATGCTAGCATGGGGGCGGGCTGGCACTGTACAGCTACAGGAGGTTGGGATACTAAAAGCTTGTGCTTAATTAGCTCCTCTGGTCCTGAGTTTGGCTGGATTAGGCCCTGGCTCAAGTCGCACAGCTAATGGTCTACCAGGACCGGAGAGAAACAGGCAGCCCAGACTGTACCTTCATACAGCCACCACCAGTTGAACAGAAAAGCCTTTTCAAATGCACTGCATGTTCATTCAAACAGGAAGGTAGGGTTTGTCTCACTATGGCAGCCCTGATTTTAATGTGCTGTAATATTATCTAAGAGATTTTTATCAGCGTTGGTTAAGGAATTGGCCTATGTGTTGATAACTGGTCCACCCATGGCCATTTACTGTAATGATAAATTCCCTTTAGGCCCCATTGATGCAGAATATTTTGAGAGCATAACAGCAATAATTAGGTGCAATAATTGGGAGGGATAATTAATGATACCAAACATGTTGCTTTTGTTAAAGATTTTCTTTGCTGATTGCATAAAATATAGACATTATGCAAAGTCAGTTTTGCATTTACCCCCAAAATCAGAAATATACTATTTTCCATGCACATTTTACTTCACATAAACCATCCTTACTGTTAGGGTTTCACTAAAAGCCAGCTCCACAGTTTTTGATCAAATTTGATCAGTTGCATAAATGCCAACAGTTACATCTGCAAAAGGGCAATATCAATAACGGTTCACAAATACATTAGCAGGCTCCTAATTGCCTGCATTCAATATTGAAAGATTGATGGGTAAAGTGAATCAAACCTACAGCATGAGAAAAATATGGCAGAGCTCTGACATTTAGCTGAGGGATCTAATGGGCTGGCTGAAGGATGGCTACATCTTGTTATACCATTTTCAAAACAAGACACTTCACCTCACACCAGTAACAATTTGGTTTGACCTTGTGGCTCGTTATTGCCAATGTTATAGCGGTTATGCGGATGCCAAGGCCTTTTCGATTATTGTGTTGGGCCTGACGAGAGATGCTGTTGATTGCAATTGCAGTGGTTCGAGCATGTAGTTTTAATCAAGCATTAAGAGGTTAGATAACAACAGAGAGGTTTGAAGAGGCTCATGTATGGGTAGGGGAGGGATGGCCTCGATCCAGTGTCTTGTCTGTGTTATTTAATGATTGAATGAACATATAGACAATTTTCATTTGCTAGAGTACTTGTTGAGGGTGCAAACCTTTCAGTCAGTGTGGTCTATCACACAATATTCACACAATAAAAGACTGAATATATAGCACGTTAAAAAAACCTCTAGACGTATTTAGTATTCAACATATTTTGCACTGGAGACACAGCATGTCACATCACTGCTGCCTCTGAAACCAAAGTGCCCCCTACAGACCTATTGGTTCAAATCTGCCTGACAACGGCAAGCTATTACCTCTAACTAAAATACTTTCTTTATTCAACAGAAAAATACAAGTCCTATCGAGTTAATAAAAGATGTGGCCCTCTACAATCTGTGGCTACTTTTACTATGGCAACACTTTGAAATGAATAAAAAAAAAGCATTTTCCACTGTGGGAGTGAACAGGCTTGAAACGCACAGCAAGCATAAGAATGTTTGATGGCGGTAATCGTGTTAAAAAAGAAACCAGAGGAGATACTAAAAGGAAAAGAGAAAGAGGAGGTGGATAAGGGAGGAGAGGTGAAGCGAAGAATTACCTTCATGGGCCTGAGAGTTCTGTCTCTTTGCCTTTTAAAAAAAAAATGTTTAATGTTTTTAGTAATCATTTTATTTCACTATAATTGGAGTAAAAACAGATTTGTCTCACTGAAAAATAAAAAATACTGGAAAAAACATTTGAATGGTTAAATATCAATTGGCTATATGAAAATTAGATTTTCAGAAAATCTAACTATTATTACCATAATCTAAACTTAGATTATGGTAATAATAGAAAGATATAAGATCTGAATAGATATTAGATCTGAATGTTAGAGCAAAAAATTAAATTAAATACTTCCATGGAATAGAAAATCTGTTTTTTTCCCTTTATTAACTAAAATTCTAATCTTTTTATTGATCCCTTTTAAATCATCTCTGCTATTTGTGTAGGATCAACACTCAGTAGAAAATTACTCTTTGCCTCAAACAGACTTTCCTCTTCTGTTTCTCTCTTCTATTCATATTGCCTTTGTGTGGTGAATTAGCCAATCTGAGAGGAGACAAGGGGCAGATGGATTTCGGTGATCTGGATTATTCAAATGATAGGGGAAAGGTCAGGCAGAGAGGTGTTGTTGGGATGGTTGGCTACCCATTCACTCACATCACAATACCTTTAAGAAGTAGCCTACAAGAGAAAAATCCTCCAAACACACAACTCCTGTTTAAAAAGAAAATGAAGTTTCAGCTACAATTGAAGATTTAAGAGGTTAGAAATCAGCAACACTTAAAGTAAAGTTTCTATGCAATAAAATGTGACTGATAGCCCTGCCATTAACACAAACACACACAAAATGCAACATTTTACAAGCCTGCTATTTTTCATAGATCCAGGAAAACACTAGCCACACCAAATACTCTATAACACTGTTCACACTGAGTACTAATGGAAATTGTTAGTTCTATTTTTAGACGAATTTGTAAATTCTAAAAACCTTTGAAAATGATGATTAATTTGAGAAATAAAAAAAGTCTGATTTGGGCAAACTCATATTAGTCCCACCATACTGCACCATAAAATGTATATTTATATATGTTAGTCAATCCATTTCCTATTTGGTAATAAATCTACGAATATAAAAGAATACAATACGACATACATTACCTACAATAATTATGATTGCGCTTATTTTTTTTTACTTAACAAGATTGAAACAGAATAATGTAAGCAAGCTGAGTTTATGAGTTGGAGCTGCTGCCGGGCAGCACCAGGCAGTATGAAGCTGGACACAAACTTTGTCTCCTGCAGCCAGATGTGCACACAGCAAACCACCGGGCTCAAGGTCCAATTTTACAAGGATTTTTCCGATGAGTTAACGTTTAGATTAACCATATTTCCGTGCATATATTTCCGATGCTCGGCCATATTTTATCACATAACCTTTTGGAGCTGCGATCTCCAGCAGACTATCGCAGTAGGAAAGATTAAACTAAATGAAAACCATGAAACCAGAGCTCCTAAAAAATATTGTGCAACAAACTAAAAATCATTTTAATTCACATCAAAAATCAGCTTTCAAACTGATGTCAAAATTGATGACACGTTTTCAAAGCCGGTCCTCTAAGGCACCTTTACTCATTTGCCGCTTTAAAACTTACACAGTAAACACGACACAGAAAGGAAGACAGAAACACGTATCAAGCCAGGAGATAATTACCCAAATCCATGTCGCAGGGCAGAGCGCACATTTCGCAACAAACGGAGGATGCTGTGTCCTGTATTCCACAGAGCACGGTTAACCACTGACGCCCGCCGCAGCAGCTCCAAGAAGCGTTTGCGCGCATCGGCCGCCCACTCTGTCCGTTTCTCCAAAAGTTCCTGCGAGGGTCCTTTGCGTCCGCAAGCGCCAACAAAAGACCGCGGCTTCAACAAGAAGATGAAGAAAAAGAAAAAAAGGGAGAGTCGGAGAGAATAAGAAAAGGGAGAAGAATGTGGGACATGCCCGCCTGATTTTCCGAGCCTCGGAAGAATGTGCAGAAGCCCCACGAGTGAGTCCTTTCAGCGCCTCTGTGCCAATGAAAAGAGATGGGAGGTGGTGGTTGGGTTTTTGCGATCATTTAGTTAAGGCTGAGCCCTCCTTATATTCAGCCGCTCAGGAGTCCCCGTCCATTGCACATGTCATATCCACTGGTTGCTATAGCGATGCCTCCACATGTTGTCGACAGTGAATGTTCAAGGAGCGATGCCTGGCTAATAGGCTTGCGGGCCGAGGGGCGATATGAATGGACACAGGGCTAGACACTCATTTGTTGAGCTACTAGGGTCTCTATGTTTGGTGTGTGAATTGCTGTTTTCTCAGGCTCTCCTTTTCCTCTGCTCCCTCTCCCAGGCATTCAGTTATGTGAGCAGAATAAGGGAGATGGGGCAGTCCTTTCTTCAAAGTAGGCTTTTGCATTCAAAGCTGAAGTGAGCACTATAATAAGAGGCTACCACACAGTACAGTAGTTGTAAACTATATGAATGCTGCATTGGACATTAGGTGCAGTCTGAAAAAATACTAAGCCTAAAGTAAATTGTGTATAATTGGCTAATTCTTTTCTTTGCTTTCCTCTAACATTTGCCGGAATAAAGAAAAAAAGGAGAGGAAAATTGCAAGTTTAACAAGTCTCAATGATAAAACTCACCAAAAAGCTATCCTAATTAGCAATCAGTCTGAAAAAAAAGATCCAATGGAGAGCAACAGCTGCACTTAGCAGGAGAGAGAGAGAGAGAGAGAGAGAGAGAGAGAGAGAGAGAGCAAGGGGGATTATGGAGTGCACAGGGGGAGAAAAGGAGAAAGAAAAAGAAAAGGGGCGGTGAAGAGAGGAGAACGGGGGTCCTGTCAAATGCAGATGACGAGTCTTAGGAAGAGGGCTGTGTGACGGGGGCTCTCCAGTTTATTTTTCCATTCAGAGAGCACCCCCTCCTCCTCTCTATTGTTCCTCTGTGTGACAGCTGGAGTTGGCAATGTGAAGGGGAGAACAAAAACGAGCTTGCTGTCCAGCCTGGGTCCGTGGCTGCATCGGACGCCACCCCACCTTCAAAAAGCAGAGCCAAGCAGGCGGCCCGCAGGGATACAATCTGAGGCAGAACACACTCAAACTGACTCAACATTTAGCATCTCCAAAACTCTTAAATACAAGACCTTGCGTATAATCATGCTGTAAAACTGAAATTGTGAATGCATTTTGCTATTTTATGCTGTTATTGTTCCTTAAAAAAACTAAACTAGGAAAATGTGTTCCTTCCTTAAATATTATGAATGCCACTTTTCATGTCATGCTTTCTGCACACTTGCATCCTCATTTATCAGGAATTATTCAGCATCCACATTCATTTTTTTCGCTTGCCACAGGGCACCAAAATGGTACGACCACCAGTCTGAGAGGCAAATTTTTATCTTGCACCATTCAGTTTGAATACAAGAAAGAATCGGCTGCAGTGCTCGCTATTGCACAAATGCAAGATGGATGCAAGGGTAACGCATGGTGGGAGACTTTTATCATGGCTGCCAGTGAGGGGTTTTATTACTGGAAATAGTGACCCCAAAAGTTAATCCCCAGAATATCCATTCCTACATTAAATCAACCATACGATCATATGTCCTGTTCTCTGGTGAACTGGAAGAGAGCCCTGTTCACTCTTTTACATATAAGATACTCTGGTCACCCACCTGTCAGGCCTATCTAAATCCACACTCATTCAAAAAAAGCCTATTCTCCTGACACTGCAGTGGATGGGAAAAAAAGAAAATGTCTACCAAGATCGAAACACCATCCTCACCTGCTCTTTGAAGGAAAGCCTGACTTTGGCACCTGTTGTTTTCCTTCACTTGAACTCTGCGTAAATGGACACATTTTCACACATTTCATCCACTACTATGCACTACACAGTACGATTTCACAACTCATGTCACATCCTCCAGCAAGGCCAGTGCTAATGGTTATCACACCAGGGAGATTTGACGTGCATCGATTGATTCTCCCAAAAAAACTACAAGCAGTCAAATTCTGGAAACTACTGAAGCCACTCTAATGGTCACTGGCAATATTCGTAGAAGCTGTCACACCCGTGTGTTCCTCCGGTAAGTACTTCCTCGGGGTAACACGTGTTCGAACAGTCGACATGAGTCCTGCCAGGCTTATCTGTCCTCCTCTCCTGCGCTGCTCTAGTGTTTGCCTCTGTGACACATTTCTAATAAAAAAGATTGAAAAGCAGCTAGCGTGTTTAAACAACAGTAGAAAGAGGTATGCAGCAATTCACCATTTTGCTGAGAGAGGGGGGAGGAAGAATGTTCATGATCAAGTGCGAGAAATGAGATAGCAGAGCAGAGACATCCACTGATGCTTGTGCATGTGAGTTGAGAGGGATAAAGAGACAATAAGTTATACTTAAATATTTGCTTGCACCTACAGACTGCACAATTTGAATATATATGCATAAGTGTTGGTGGTTCTTTCGCAAACACATAAAAAATGCACATATATTTATCTGAGTGTGTATACCTGCAAGGACACTTTCGCCTGGACACAGAACTGTAATATATTTTAGCAAACAGAAGCCCAGTAGCACACTGAGCCAGTCCTACATACCAATCACACTGTAACAATATCAGTGAGAGGCTAATGCCATTTACACTGCTTCTGTACAAGATACCAACAGCTGAAATGTGTACCTGCAGACCTAACTAACGCGTGATACCGTTACACTAAAAATAGTTGGATTTTTGCATGGCTCTTTGAAATGTGGTGCAATAAATTATTCATAATAATATCTGAGCAAGACTGTTGCTTCAGCTCCATTTGGGAAGGTGTTGGAGGATTAGCTTCAAACTGTTATGCAGAGAGAAATGTATGCAAAACAAAACACATTTGGGTGTTTATAAAAAAAATAATCAGATTCCCAGCTGTTATTGTTATTGCTAAAGTGAAATTAAATTAGAAGATGTGTGAGAGAAGAAAATATTTAGCCTAATCTGGGTTTTTCTCTTTATTTTTAAATGTTCTATCTACAAGCGTATCTTTAACATTTGTAATAAAACAAAGTTCTCATATAGGCAGACTTTTGGTTTAAAAGTCTGTATATTTGAATTCACACTATAGTGATGTCATTTTGGTATTTTCTTTAGTTGGTTCATTGCAGTTTGACTTTGTCTGACAGTCATACAATAGCACATATACTGAGATAAACTAAAAATAGGTCTTCCATGTAAACTCCTTTTAAACATCACTTGAGGTGCATAAACTTAACAGTGAGGTACATGTCTTAAATGCATTGTCTTGGTGAGTGTGTGAAAGAAAGAAACACCATTTTTCCTAATGGATGATGTTCAAAGACACAAAAAGGTCCCATTTCTGGGTTTACCTGAAACATTTGAGTTGCTGTGTTTTATGCTCATCACTTGCCCAGAGAGAAACCATTCAAAGCCTGTGTGTCAGCCATGTCATTCTGGTATATTCCCTAGATGGGCTTGTACAAATAGGCATCTTTCTTATGTGAATCCCAGCCCAGGCCTTGCCCATGCCAAGTAGCTCAAAGCAGTAAACATCAAGGTAAATGCTATGCCTGTCATCCTGACTATATTTAAAGCACTGGCAAAACACACACATACACCACATTGTGCACTTCAAAAAGACAGTGTTGTAGCGTCATGGCCTAGAGTAGAAAATCCCACCATATCTGGAAAATGATGGAACGTTTTGTTGTAATATGAGGGTTACAACAAAGTGATACATATTTAGTGCTCATTTTAATCACTTTACATGAACAGAGAGTATTGAAGTTTTACTGGTGATATATGATATACAGGTACAACAAAGAACAGGCAACATTTTATGGACTAATCTGTATCAGATGGTATTACGAGTTCAGCCAAACTGTTCAATTCTAATTTAGCGTTTAGTCTAATTTAGCGTTGGCTAAGGCCCTCTTCATACACCTCTCAAATTCTCCATTCTTAAACAGGACAGATGCAGTTAACTACTCAAAAATCACTCATTAGTCCTAGTATAACAAGTAGGATGTGATATGTTCAATTTTAACTTTAACCAATGTGTTGCCAGCATGAAAATGTAACCGGTAACCTCACAAAATAATGAAACGTTAGTTAATGAGTTTTTGGCTTACTGTAGATAGTAAACTAGTCAGCTGGGCATGCTAACGATTAGGGCAAAATAGATAATACTTTTTGCCCTTGATTTTTCTGTTTTGGACCGGCTAAAAAACACCACCCTACAAACTCTATAAATGTAGAGCATCTCTTTTACTTTGTGTCCCAATGTACACCGCTTTAACATCTGGAAAAATCCAAAGCTCGGACTGCCGTGAATAGTTAAGTTTGCTAAGCAATGGGAGATGACAAACAAGCTTACATACAATCATTTACATGTTGTAATCAAATTACTTTTTAGGCTGTTGCCAATAAGGCACAAAAAACTAATTTGAGTGGTTATTTAAGAGTAAATACAAGCTCTGATCTTCCCTTTCAATACTGGCTTGGCTGATTCCAGAAAAGACCAACCCGTCAACTATGTTTGCAAAAGCCGAGTTAATTTACTTTTTCTTAATTTGTTCAAGGTGCAGCTTTAATTCCCAACTGGTTTTAGCTGACAGTAATGATTCTTTCTACCTGCAGCTGTGTTGACAATAGCAATGTGTCTGACAAAGACAATGTTCATGTTTGCTAAAGTGCCAGCCAAAATGAATTAAACAAAGTTAGCAATTGGTGCTCAAACCTAAAAATTAAAGTAAAATCAACTCAGTATCAGTAAAGATATTTGCACTGTGGCCTGAGACAGAGCACATTACGCTCAGATTTGCATTAATCACAAAAACAAGAATAATTTTTCAAGATGTAATTAGTTTCTCATGAGAGATATTATGATACTGTAGGTGAGAAGTCATTAGACACCCAATAAAATGGCCAGGTCCAGAATGTGATCTGAGTTTGCTAAAACCCATCCCAATCACGACAGGTAATAGAAGGTAATACTTCATTCTATTGTGTGAAAAGATAAAAGAAGAACCGCCACTAAAAATCTCATCCAACATGTCCACAGTCAAAAACAGCGAGAAAAACACCACAGTTTTAATTGTTTTGTTTGAATAGAATCCACACTACTTTTAGACTATTATGTTCTCAGCTGGCTTTTTTTTATCTTGGTGAGAGATAAAACTGCAATTAATTTTGAAAGTGGGAAAAACAGTAAGACAATACATCAAGTCACACATGAGTGGTGGCAGGCAGGGGTATGTGGGTTGCCGCAGAATAACAGAGGTAGTCAAAGGTAGCATTCATAATTGAAACCCTTGTCACAAGAGACTTAGTGGGCTGGGAGACTCTGATACTGAGACTGACAGTAAAGGGACAAAGAGAAATGTTCAGAGTAGAGTGCAGAGTAACTTTATGGGTTCAATAGGATGGGTCCTCTCTACACCTGGGTCCAAATAACATCTGAAAGCCTCTGAAACACATTTCTCTGTGACTGTTTGAAGCTAACCAGTGCTGCTGGATTTGATCACCCAAAGAGTTAAAATTCCACCAAGAATCACAGAAAATGTAGAAGCGCTGCTGTTAGAGATTGAGCTCAGGTCATGCTGGATGAGTGCTTTTTCTAAGTGCACCCTCCAGGCAGTGGAATCAGTGTGCTACCTTAACTGATTTTAATAACTTCACTATCACACAATAGGATATCAGCTTGATAATTCTTTGAACATCATGGGTGTTGACATGTTTGCATGTCATTCTGGTCACAACACATGTCTTGGCCAAATCATGGCAGGACTTAATCACGATCACCTAATTTAGGTTGGGTACAGTACAAACCTTAAACTCTCTAGAAAAACTTGGTACACTAGGAAAAAGTGTGCATCCGTGGCCCTTCAAGTTTGCTAAGGTATTTTGGCAAAAAAAATATAGTTGACAGGAGTTCACCCTTCAGATGGCAAATACAGGAACTTGTAAGTCATGATGGGAGCAGACAACTTATTCAAAACAACTGGTAACAAGAAACCGGAAGAACTTCTGTGGCAAAACACAATGGTCAATAATTGGAGGGTGTATTAAGGGCAGGCAATCAAAGTTTTTCTTATGGTCACATTTCTGCAATTTTGCTTGTATAAAAACAATAAAATCAATTGTGTCTGGAGTATACAGCCAACTCAATACAATTTGTATTTAAATTGCCCCCATGAGAATGCCTCTCAGGAGATTAGTATAGCTTACTGATTCTTCTAGTTTAGACTAAATGAAAACAATATTTTTCTGATCAAGCTGGATTAACTTTACTGGACAAACAAAGCCACGTGTACCTGGGTGTTGCTCAACTTGCAGCATATTGAGGCCGCCTGCCTGAGCATACGCCCCATTGATCAGCCACAGATTGTGTAAGTGAAGATCTACATGTAGAGCCACAGGAGGCAGTGTGTGATAGGCCAAGAGTTGTTTCCCTGTAAATGCACACAGCTACAGCCTCATAAATACTCATCAGTGTCTCCATTAAAGATTTTCCCTGTTATTGCCATGACAACCCCAGCCCAGCGTGCGCCCCGGGAGAGGCGTGTGTTCCTGTGTAACCCCAGGGGTTACTTTGAGGGTAACTTGCACATAGACTCCAACACCCCATACCTCTCCACCAGACTCACTCTTACTTTAGGGACAAGGGGGGGATTGAGGGGTGGCAAGCAGCCAGGAAGGCTAGATCTCTTCCAAAGCGATCTCACTTGACAGGCACTGGCTGTGTCTGCACTGGAGGCAAGCGCTCTGATTTCTCTCTTTAATTACTGCAAATCGGAGGAGCCACAGCCCATGCTAATGAAGCCACACCAATCAGCTGGGACAGAGTCGGGGGACCTCGCAGTGCAAAACAATCCTCTGCACGAACAGAGCTGACACTCTGCCTGGCCAGCGCCGCAGCCTCCCTGTGTGTCTCTCTGTCTGTCTGTCTCACAGCTCCAGCAGATTTATAATAGTAGTCTGCCCCCGAGCCAAACCAAGCAGTGCTGCTTGTCGAAAGACACCTCTGTGAATCCCTAATGAGGCTGCTGCCCCAGCTGTACTGTAGTATGGTAGCAGCCGCTTGTTTGCCGTTCACATCTCCCATCGCTTCAAACCACAACCTCTGACAACATTACAAAGCATGGCTGATCAGAAATTCTGAAGGCAGAATTAATTATGATTATTGTCAAGATTTTGATGGCTCTGTAACATAATAATACACTGACGGCTCATTATTGTAAATGCATATAATCAATGTAGCCTATTTTCACCCACAAACATAATTACCCTGTATGGCCTTTTTCCCTCTCCTTCTTCAAAGTGAATAACGTAATTAATGGTGACTTACATATGATCACATGTGTTCATGGACCTGGAATGCCAAGGTCCTTTTGCTGTTTCCAACAATGAAATGCAATTCCTTTTATTAGTTCTTGGTGTTGACAAAGCTTTGAATTTTCTTAAAATTATACACATTAATTAAAATTAATTAAGGGAGATGTTGAGTTTGTTGAGTCATTTGTCCATGCTCTAGATAAAATGTGCATGAACATGGTTAAGTCATTATTGTTTGACATATGGTTATTGTGTGTTTTTAAGCTGCAGACATGTTACTGTGCTCTGGTGTGAAGTATGATTCAGGCTTGGTGTACTTGTAGTAGCTGCTGTTCATGAGCAGGTAATCCGGTTTTTGTACAGATATCCACCTGTACCGTGTCGGTTGTTAGCTGCATCTGTGCATTTGATGAGCATGTTTGTGAATGTCAATGGGCATGTTGGCATGGACATGACTGTGATATGTAAAGCAAAAATCCCATCACAGTACGATGCTTCTCCAGTTCACAGCACAATTTCAGATGTCTGATCTTTGCCACTGCTTTTTACATTCACCATGTTAGCAATGATTGCATGTATTAGGATGAAAGACAACATATACTGCAGCAATCACATTAAGGAACTGGCTTTGGTTCATGGATAAAGGGCCTAATTATTCTCAGTTTTTGATGGATATTAGACTACATTAAATATCAGGTACAGATCCAGGTATAGAAAAAACAGTTTTATTAAAGTTTCTGCCAGTTTTAATGTAAATGCAATAGATTGTTGCACTCCGGAGAAAACCATGTGCCTCATACATGGAGTTGAAACACCTATTTTGAGAGAAACATCACATGAGAGGATCTGGTATGTGAGTAGCCGTTTGAACTGATATATATATATATATATATATATATATATATATATATATATATATATATATATATATAAGTTACTGTTATAATATTTGTTGTCAAAATGCTCTTTAAATGACATTTATTATACAAAACCATAATTTTTCAATTTTTAATTTTTAGGCTATTCTGCTTTCATAGCATGTCTTTTTTCAGACTATTGGGATAAACCCTTCCAAAATACACATTTAGATGTTTATCTTACGCCACTTTGTCTATTTGCAGTTGTAAATTTACAACAATTTCAGAAAAGTGGTAATACAAAAATACATTCCTTTATGTAAGTAATCAATTGGGAGTGTCATGTGTCATATTTATATTTGCATATTTAAACAGAAAACTTGTAATACAATACATATGTGTTTTTAATGTTGATATCTATTAGTTAACTTTCTTTCCAATTCACCTGGTGTCTCCCCTTAAATATTTACTGTTGTGTCTAAATATTGCCAGACCGGTAAAGCACAGTATTTTCAAGCAGTTATTACACCCAGTATAGATGCTGTAAAGCCACTTATAAGCAGAGTGGTCTAGTTTCATTTCAAGCTTTATCACCACGGATGGAAGATATTAAGACCGCCTCCCAAGTCAAGGTCATCATATAAAAGACCTAAATGAACAGCTCATCAACCAATTTAGTTGACCTTGCCATGCAGAAAGTAACTAGCAGTTGCAGCAGGATTCACAATTACAGTCAATTAAAGTCAATAAAAGATAATATGACAGTTGATTACATTTAATTTGCTGAGAGCAAAGTAGTTTTAGTATTGTGCGCTCACTGAGCAATAATTAATCTGCTTTACATCAATCACAAAATCAAAATGTGTACTTTGCCCTAAAGAAAGCTGTGACTAATTTATCCAAGATAATTCTATCAAGATAAACATATGACTACAATATATTCTTTTCATATTTTTTTTTTAATACATTGTCAACTTAAGCAGCAAGATCTGACCAATACTCTCAACTCAAACCGTATTTCCAACAACTAAACCTTACAGATACTCTGGAATGAATTTACTTAAACTGATACTTCTGCCCTAATTTTGTTGTGATGTTAAAAAGATTACCATGGGCCACCGATTAGCCTGCAGCAACTGCTTTTCCTGCTGCTGTCAACGCTAAGGTGCCAGATGCGCTAGGCAAGTAGCCGCATGATAAATGGCAGAAGGTGAGAGCTCTGTGGCTGGGACCGGGAGCACCCTGCCCCTACATCCTGCTGCCAGTCCCTTGGCATGCAGCTCGTCAGGCCAAATGGCAGCCACATACCACTTCAACGCTGACATTTAAAACCTCTGCCATGCTATCCAGCTGTGGATACCGCAGGTCCCCCCCCACCACCCTCAGTCTCCCCTAGGCACCCAGCCCTCAACCCCACTGCTGCTCCTGCCAGACACCAGTCGAAAGATTTACATAAACAGCCTTTTGTTCAAACAAATGTGGCATTGTTTACAATGAAAGTACATGATGATGTTATACCTGCAGATCTAAGTTACCTTATACTTTAAAAAGGGGGCAGATTACAGGTATTTATAAATTCTGGGCAAAAGCAGGTGTAGGCTTATCGTATGAGTCAGACACATTTCATAAGTTATTAGCAGTAGAGTAAATGGCTCTGTTCTGCTCTTTATTGGAAGATTTTGCACACCACCAAACCCAGCTAAACCTGTCAGCTGAGACTATTATGTTTGCAAAATTATCTGCTAGTCCTCATCCTAAAAGCCTTTTTTCTTGTAGCATTGTAACGTGAAATCATACTGTTTGAAAATGCAAACAATGAAGCATAAATCTAACCTCCGTCTTGCTTAACCTACTGCGTGAACTAAGTAGCTAAGCAGAATTATATTAGAAATAAATAACAGTCTTGTTCTGTCTTATATCGTCTCTTATGATGCCTTTATTACTAGGACCAACACATGTTAAACTGCCTTACAAGAACAAAGCTGTTTTTTATTTCTGTCTTCTACATGAATCATGAGGATGTAACACTTTGCCTGGGACATGGAGCTTTAGCCTAAATCTGTTAGCATGACATGTAGCCATCAAGGCAAGGCAAGGCAGCTTTATTTGTATAGCACATTTCAGCAACAGGGCAATTCAAAGCTTTTAAAAAACTGTTAAAAAATAAAAACAGATAAAACACAAGAATAAACAGTTAAAAATAAAAACAGATAAAACACAAGAATGAAAATGTTTGCAAGGCTACTTTTACTATTATACTTTAAGTACATTTTCAAGCCTGTACTTTGTTACTTTTTCTTGAGTAAAGAAGTTAAATCAGTACTTCTACTTTTAGAAGTAGAGTATTTTTTTAACACAATTATCTGCACTTCTACTTGAGTACAGGAAGTGAGTACTTTTGCCATCTCTGATAGTTTCTAGCGATAATGTCAAAAAAGAAGGACCTTGCATTCCTCAGTTCCAAATTATAAATGCAAAGTCTCTCTTTATAGGTGTTATAATGGACCAGGAGATTTGTTTGATTGTGGAGAATTCAAGTGCATTCTGTATTTATGAGCCTTTTTTCTCAATTTGCCTCATGAAGCTAATGTTAGCTTAAGTATCTGGTTAGCTACAACTGACAAAAGCTGGCTAGAAATGAGAGGCTTGCTTTAGTCTAACAGTGAAATCAAAAATACATGCAAAAATGTGGCAGGCCTAGGAAAAGTTACTAGGAGGGTTAGGCTTGGGGCTTAGATAACAGTCAACTGTTTGTCTCAACACTTCTGAAATACGTAGGGTAAGGGGTAGGGGTAAGATAGAGAAATGAGATTCAGCCTTAGAACTAACACCGAAAATAACAACTAAAGAGATAAATCGGGTAAACAAACCAAATTATCTATTAAAGCATTAATGTGTGCACATTTGGATCAAACCATTATTTTGAAAAAAACACCCACACAGAGGATTTTAGCTGTTCTGGCTGATTAGACCTCTGCTCAGGTTGAGGGTAGGCCAGAGCTTAGATGGGAATTTATTACGTTACAAATTTCATGTACCAATAAGATTAATAAAGCTGTCATTTGTCCTGCCCTAACAGGTGCAATAAAGCTAACAGGAGGCTCAGAAAGATGTCAATCAATCAATCAATCAATCTATACACACCCACACAGTTCTGAGAAGAGGTCCAATCAGCCAGAATAACTGAAATCACCTGTGTGGGTGATGGGTGTCCAGGGACAACAAGAGGTGCAACCGCTGAAAAGTAGTTAATGTTAGGGACCTCACTGATGCATTTTCACACATTTTATAGGCTTTATATCCAGTGTGGTATTGTTTTTAAAGCTGCATTAGGATCCAGTAGCAGTCTACCAAGTACTACTAGAATTTACCAGCAGCACAGAAATCATGAGCTGTCCTACTACAGGGAGAGATGAGTTCAATGATTACCACATAGGGAATTTACTAAGGCAAAGATGGAATGGAAGCACCAAGGTGTCCAGTCAGTCTCTGGCTGCAGTTGCGAGTCATTATTTCTTCTTAAAATATGCCAGGCCGGTCAACCTGCACCCACAAGGATGTCATTTGAGCTATTAAGTCTGCTTTGAAACTTGTGGAACTATCCAAATATGTATTTCACTTGGGGTTCACTGCACCCTTAAACCTACTGTTTGGGTGAGAATTATCAAAACTGCAGAGCTAAATTGGTTATCTTAGGAATGATAAGGTAACAGTTATGTCATTATAATCGCACACATACTGTGTGTGTATATTTGAAAAGGCTTAAACTGAAATAGTGAAACCACAGTACAGCTACTTTGACTAAAACCGAAACAGCCTAAACAAACAGTAAAGTTTTGGTGTCAACAGGTTAGAGTCAAAGCTCAAGGGCCTCTCTTGACCCCTTTCTGCAGTAGCTGCTTTGGGCTTGTTTTTCATCATTAGTTTGCAACTATTTTGATAATTTATACATCATTTTAGTCATTATTATAAGCTGAAATGACAAACATTCTCTGGTTCCAGCATCAAATATAATCCTTGATGAGGATTTAATGCTTTTCATTATCATGTATGATCGTAAACTGAATATCTTTAAGTTCTGAACTGTTATAAAAACAACTATAAGGACACTCACTCAGCGAGCGCAGACCTCTGCCAAGGCTTCCCCTAACTTATAATGTTAATGTATCTCATTTTTTTCCAATTATTCCTAAACCACATGAATGCAGCACAAATACCCTATGTTGCAATGTTAACAAAAATGAAAAAGTATTAATGTATTTGGCCTGTTAATTGGATCAGCTCCAAAAGTTAATGAGTTCTTCCTTGGCCCATGCTACACCCTTCCAAAAGGTCCATGAAAATCAGGCCAGACGTTTTTTCTGTAATCCTGCTGACAGAAAAACAAAATAACCGACAGACCAACTAACAAACCAACAAATAAACAGATACACCAAGATGAAAACAAACTTCCTTGGCAGAGGTAATAATTGTTAGTGGCAGCCCAATTCCAAAGAAGCCAGGCTTGGAACCAAAAACCTTTTGCTTTGAAGAAACCATGCTAACTATTGTTAGTTAGCACTATTTTAAGTTATTGTGAGAAATGCAGGAAAAAAATGACTGGAAAAGAATGAATGCTTGAAAGCACTGATCAGAGATTGACAACTTATCATCAGTGGATTTTGTTTCAATTTTATCTAAACCTCCGTAACACCTCCAAGGCAACCTTGGAGTCGAGTTTATTTTTTTTCCAAGAAGATGAGTATACCAGAAAAAAAAATCTTATTTAATTCCTTACAAAAGGCAGAAGAATTGCCCTTCAACCAGCTGAGTAAAAATATCACTGTGACCATACCAACTTTACACAGTGCCGGTATCTCTCTTTAACAAAGGCAGCGGAACATAAAAGAAAGAAAAGGTAGGAGAGTAAACACTTTACATTCTGACACTTAAAAACAGAAGTTCACCCTCACCCGGGGAACACACACGTCATGATATATAGAGAGGCAAATACCAAACTGCATGGCATGATATCAAAGGCATTTCTGCAGTCCAAAGGTCAGGTGATGGTAAAAGGTTGCTGAGAAACAGAGCTGCTGGATGGTCTTTCATCAGTGGGAGGCAGCTGGAGTTGCCAAAGAGGCAGTGTTAGTCAGGGCTCCAGGCACAGTGGGGCTGCTCCAATATGACATTTCACATCCAGATCTGCCACAGTAATGGCATTTTAGTCACTTTTAAAACAGCCAGACTGGCCTTCCTGCACTGTTGAAATTCTTATAGACGGCACATTTTTTCATTGTTTGGGTTTTATTACGGTGTCTGAAGGAAATTGGATAGGTTGTCAATGTGGAAAAGGCAATTGAGGGCCAATGTAGAAATAATTTGATGATACAAATACAAACACAATACATATATACCCACTATACAACACAAGGATGGGTAGAAAGTATACCCTGCAGTGAGGCCCAGAAACTCTCATTTCCTTGAGGAGCCACACTCAGACACTTAAATGAGAATAAGAGATCTTGAAAATCAACATAAATATATCTTTTCTCATCTTGTGATTCTCTAAAAAAAAAAAAACAGCTTGCAAAACCAGGGTGGGGAACTATGTTTTGAAGTAAAGCATATAGCGAAGCTGTTACAAGATGGATTTGTACAACTCTTATCACAGTTTCTTTTCAGCCTGTGTATGTGTCTCTTCTTTCTGGTAGGAAGTGGTCAGTAGTTTTCCTTTGAAGTCCCCTCTGAAATGATTTGTCCCATTCGCTTGGAGGAATTGCATTAGCTGATGGTTGTACATGGTGTTTGTTGTTAAGTGGTATATGCTACAATATTCAGATGTTGATAGATTAAAGGAACGCAAAATACACTGATATTGCCTGACAACCACATGAATAATGTTATGAGTATAACAATCTGTAAATAAATATTCATGTGAAAAAAGTGTTCCAGCAAAACAAAATACAATGTTGCAATGCTGACGGTACATTATATAAAATGTACATTTGCAGCAGAAGCAGGGACAAACACTAACACAAATATTTTACTCCACAGTCATGCTTGTGGCTCTATGAGACTGCATTTGCTTGTACTTTCTGAGCTAAATGCTAAAGTTAGCGTGCTAAAATGCTCACAATAACGTGCCTACTGTATGTTTAGCAGTTGTTTTTTTTTCACACCATTCATGTGTGTTAGCATGCTAACATTTGCAAATTAGCAAGGTACAGCGGAGTATCATGGGAATGTCATTAGCTTTACAGGTATTAGGTCACAAATAGTGGTGCAACGGATCACAAAACTTACGGTTTGGATCATGGTTTTGAGTCACGGATCAGCTCAATTTTTGGATCAGCACAAAATGGTGGGATTTCAATGATTTATAAAAAAATTATTTACAATAACACATAACAATAATAATTTATTTCATCAGTAAATTGCTGTTAAACTACAAAAACATCTTTGAGAGCATCACAAGGTTTACCACTTTGAAGTAAATGCACAATTTGGTCCTGGCTATGTTGTTTTTCCGACAACAGCAATGACAAGTGCTAGTTTGTGTCTTTGGCGGTTGACTGTTATACATCACAGTGTTGGAATCCTCTACAATGAAATACAGTCCCACTTTTACCTTTTTAGCTGTCCGTATTTTAACTATGGTAGTCTAACGTTACCTGCTTCCAAGAGTAACGTTAGTGTTAACTAGTGTGACATGCAGCGATACTGCCTCTAACGCCTGTTTCGGAGCATCAGAGAGCAGCACAGGCATTTATGAGGCACTGAAATGAGGCACCAAAATCTGCGCTGCTATTCCATCTGGTGGATACCAATCATTTAGGCACCGCTGCCATATTAGCACCAGGGTTTGGTACCCCCCTATTCTCGGGTAACTCAACTACCAACTGCAGCTGAAATTGCGTTGCCTGTATCTGTTCACAGCAACACTTCATAGAGATTTATCAGCCTACTTTAAGTACCAGGGACAATAAACGTTTATTCCACACTATTATTATGGTTTAACTTTGCAATTAATGTAGATGGTTTATAGAAAGATAGTAGTTTATAAAAAAGATGAAAACATTCTTACTGTAAACTAGTTTGCTGTTGACGAATCCTACTTGAAACCTGATGCACCGTATTGTTTGAGGAAGCCTGTCAGAACAGATGTGCTCTTGCATTAATTATGGCACAGGATATTGGAAAGAAAGCCTTCAAATCCATTGTAAAGGGGCATCATTACATGTGACCTTTCACTGAGATGAGTTTTGCCTCTGTGCCTCTGCACATAGTTCTTTCATTAGAAATACGTGAGCTTTCCACCACCATAAAGTAATGGCATTCTCCAACAGTTCCTCTAGATTGACACATGACAAGATGTTAAACTCATGTTTATTTCACTTGCATCCACTTCCTTTAGCTAGAGTAAGATCAAATGGAAAACCAAAAAAACAATAACTTAAACAGTCACACACACAGTCCTGAGCACTTAAGCCCTATACATACCAGTCACAGTATGCATTAAAGACACTGTAGCCACACAAATATTTATACAGTACACATTTACTGTACTGTACATGCATAGACACAACCAAGCACACACACGTGCACAGTGCAGAGACTCCCTGCCTGCCATATAAGATTTACATTTACTGGTTGAATAATCAGTTGACATGCAGCTCAGGGAATTCCATACTTAATGAGAGCCTCTTCACAGGAGAATGTTGTCAAAATGTCAATGAATCTCAATTTAACTACTAACGTAATCACATAGGGACCATCTCATACTGTACAGGCAGGCCAAATCTGGAGATACAGTATGTGCATCCATGTTGCAAATAGTGGCATGAAGAAAATGGAAATCTGGGAATACATTACCATTGGTTCTATATAGATGTGCAGTTTAACATGTTTTACAAATCATTGGCATTCTAACTGTTCAAAGCAATTTCTAATTAAGCAGGTATTTTGGTGAATATTTTACTCTATTTACTTATTTTCTCAGCTTCTGAAGTTTAGTTTAATATTTAACTTGGAAAATATTTGATATCCCTTCACAAGCACTATAAAATATTTTAAGGGCATTAACTCACTTCTTCAGTACACAGGAAGCTATTTCCAAGCTTCAGATTTGTTATTTCCATCCTTTGGGCTCATACAGTATAAGGATTGTAGAATGCTGTGCCTTTTTCAGACTAAACATAGCAAGCAAGCTCGCAAGAAACATCTGACCCACATGTCCCTCCTTTCAAAAACATCTTTCCAAGCCTCCCTTTTATTCCCTCTCCACGCTCCCCACTGGTACCGGCCATGCTGTGTCTATGGCTGCCAGCGAAAGCAACCCTTTTTGCCTAATGCATGGCCGCTGTCTCCAGCATGGAGGGGTTGACTCACCGACCCCCCTCCTGCACAGAAGAAGATACGAGGAGGCGGTGAGGAATGCACAGTCTCAGAGATTTGTGCAGTTTAGCAACGATGCTAGTTGAGGAAACAATGTATGGCATGATCTGCCAGGTCTTATTTCCACACGTAGAGTACTAAGTATCTGATAATAACACAGATATATGTATTTTATAAGTGTGGTTTCATTGTATGAATACAGACGGTGAAGCCAGTTGCTGCTAAAGCTGCAAAGTGGCCACATAATCAACCATGTATTTCTTTCCACTTCACTTGTTTTTTTCACTCGCAGTTTTCACACATTTACAGGACTCACAAATTGCTGTGAGAGGACCTCCATTTGCCTTTCGGGTTTCCACAAGAGTGCAACTCTCACTTGGGAAATAGCTGTTAAAAAGAATGATACTCATAAAATACATTGCTTATGCCCCAAACATAAATACATTATTTGGGAAAACTAAGTAGTAATTTTTCTGTTGTTCTTTTTACTTTAGAAAGCTGACTTCCCTGTGATCTATAATGGAGTAGATATCGCTCAGCCTATTGACTGATGTCTCCTTCCCCCCACTTTGACATTTGCTTATCCTCGTCTGCATCTACCGCTATTGACGTTTGCTCTATCTGGACATCTTCCTAAGCTGTTTTGTCATTTGTCACCTCTTAAATAAAAATGGAGGGGGAGTAGTCAGAGATAAGACTTAATGATACCAACCACATTGTTGGTTTTATACAAGCTTGTGGAAACAATACTGTCAGTGGAAAGTACAGATACTTTACAGATAATTTCCAGCTTTATACCTCCTATGGACATTTGGATTTTACTCAGCATATTTGTATTTTTGTTACTAATAAGCAGGCTAAAGAAGACCCATACTGCAACCTCTAGCATGCATTCACTCAAAACTGTGGACAATTTACTGAAAGCAGGCTTTTGGTTTAACACCTTTTAAACTAATGTATTTAAAGCACCCACTCCACAGGCTCTCCTGTCAAAAGCTACTATTTTTCTGACTTACCCTCAATTCTCCACTACTTGGATACAAACTGGTGAGATCTCACACATTTACATTAGAGCTGTTCGCCCTCAGAGTGAGTTTTCAGGGTTCATTCTTTGCCAACTCTTTATTTGTAGTACAGTAAATGCCACACTTCCTTTGACATGCATTTCTACAAACAGTATCTGCCGTAGATTTTCTCCCCATGAGGTGGAAGACAGATTCTTCCTTTCCTCCCTCCTCTTTCCATCCAACCCTCCCTCACCCTGGCTCCTGCAGAGAGGCTATTATTGCAGCTAATTATCTACAAATAGGCCCAATATGACAAACACAGCCCTATACCAGTGCTGGCTAAGTACAGGAATCTGTCTAAGTGGGAATAAAAGAATAAAAAGGAGGCGAAGAGAGACAGACAAAGAACAGGACAAAAGTCACAGTGAAGAAAAAAGAAAGAAAACGGGATTCAGAGATAATTAAGAAGAACGTGATAAAGACACAATGTGGAATAAGATCAGAGAAAACGTGGTGCTAAAAAAGATATAAGTGGGAGGCAGATGGGCAAAGAAAGCCAGTGACACCAAAAGGGAGACAGCATAGAAGGGACTAACACAGGGAAATGATCTTGTCTATGCAGAGTGTGACGGTTGTTGCCAATGGCAACTGCCCTGCGTTGCACAGGTCACATCCATTTAGCTCCCAGCATGCCTCATGATCAGGGCAACTCAGGGGTCTAAGGCTGTCTCTCATTTACATAGAGAAACTCATTTACCAGGCGAGCATGGAGGGCTATGACGCATCAATGGGTGCTTGATTAGATCCTTACTGCTGATACATATGAATATTTATCAGTGTTCAATGAATACACGTTTACTCTCCTTTCATCTGGATTATCCTGAGTGTCCTCCTGCTCTTCTCTTAATTCTCTCCAATGAATATGTCACAGGAGATCAGGGCTCCCAAAGTGACAGCACTCAAGATAATCCGGTTATTGTTGCTCTGCTGTGATAATCAACTCTTACTTTACGTTTTTACAAAATGCATCACGCTTTTGTCGTGTTGTGTTTTATTTGCCATTTGTCTAGAGACCTTAAGGAAATGAATACGGGGGACGATAATCAAAGCAACGTACTTAAAAGGATGTGTGTTTGGAATTCATTGTTGCTGCAGATTAGTGTTTGGCTGCACAACTGAAACTGCAGGTGTGATCCGGATGCCAAGACAAACTGGAATCACAGTTATTCCATCCCATGAGCCCAAAACACAGAAGAATCACACAATCACAAGCACACCCACTCTTTTTTTTCCTTTACACACAGAGCTGAACAACACATATTTTTAGTGCTTATGACTTACATCACTAACTCCAGCCTCCACTATCTTCAGGCCTGTCTCCTTCTCCAGCTGCTGCTTCTGTTGGACTGCACGGGAGACAAAAGCAGAGGAGGTGTTGAGTATGAGCAGTGGATGACAAAGTAGCAGATTTTTCAGTTCCTGAGGCAAAACAAGTGGTCAGTGAAACTGAGAATGATGCAATGGATGTACAGTAACAGCATGCGTCAGATGTCAAACTGGTCAGAGAAAATCACCAGTCACTACACATACACACAAACAAACACAGAAATTCTTGATCAAGAGGAGAAAGGGGAAAACACTATCTTGAGGGTAAGACAGAAAGCAGGAGTCTTTCTGACAGGAGTCTGTGGTGGCACTTGTGGAGGAATGTTACGGTGTGTGGGCAGTAGGCCTATGGCAGGTAAGAGTCTACAGCCATGCTAGTGGTTTTATGAGGCTATACTTAGGCACAGTGAGCCTTTCAGTTAAATGCTAATATTAAATGTCAATGCTAGCATATTGACATGCTCATAATGACAATGCTAACGTGCTGATGTTTAAGCTGGTTTTATGGTTGACATAAGGGCTTAACAGGAGGAGGTTTGATTTACTGTTTGTTGTTTGTTGTCAGATTTCACCCGTTGATATCACCACTGCAACACCAGACATATGTAGTACACGATCAGGTCATATCGAGCTTCAATTTTCACCGCAGTAACCAAATTTGTGAATATGGAACTATTCCATGTGGTTGCTGTATTTATGTTGTTTTCATTCACTGTGATAGCAAGCAGGGGCCACATTAGCAGAAGAGAGATAGAGGGGAATTACTGAAAATAAGTCTTTAGATTAGTCTTTTTCAATGTTCCTGCTGATCAATCACAATTCTTGTAGTTCCCACATGCCATTTCTGTAACAACCGTTGCCCTGATGTGTAGTTAATGTTTTGAGGAGGTGCATGTCAGCTGCAGTGTATCCTACAGCCTCACTGTATAGCTGCTGTAGGTACGCAGAAGCATTAATGAACAGGTATAATGTTCGCCATCTTGCATGTTAGCATGCTAACGTTTTATAATCAGCACTAAACAATAAGTACAGCTATGCTTATGGTAATGTCATTAGTTTATCAGCTATTTGTGCTGGTATTAATTGAAATTGTGACCTTCTGAAATCGCTAAATGAAAAGTTCAGGATTAACGAAGTTATTGCAATTCATCCTGAGGGGACCATGAATGTCTGAACCAAATTTCATAACAATGCATCTAATAGTCGTTGAGACATTTTACAAAAAACCTTATGGTATCATGAGAGGAAAAGTCAAGGATTACAAATCATTGGGTTTCATCCTCTGGAAACCATAAATGTCTCTACAAAATTTTACAATACAATCCAATAGTTGTTGAGATATCTTAGTCTGGACCAAAGTGATGGACAAACAGACATTTCCATCCATATAGCTATGGTTAAAAATATAAAATGCAAAAAAGGTTTACGAATAAAATTGACCGTTGAAGATTACCAGAAAGCAGATGAAGTACTTGTCGATTCGCAGCACACAATAACTTAAGCCTCTGCCTTTGTTTTTGCAGTAATTAATACACCACCCGAGTTACATCCTCAGATCTATTGATATAATCAAATATAGCATGCTATTTCCAAAGCTTTGTTCACGAAAGATATTCTCATGCAAATCAAACCAAAGTGAGGCAATGTTAAATATCCATCGTTCAAGATCACACATTTCACCGACTTTTTCTTCCTCCTGTGTGCTTAACCCCTTCCGCACTTTGATGGAGACATTTATAGTGAAAAACAAAATCAAAGGGGCCTTAATAGATTATGCCAAATTATAGTGTGCAATGGAAAAAAAATGGAGCATAATTTTAATTGAGTTTGTTAGCATGTGAATGTAATTGGTAATGGGGAAAAAGAAAAAGTGAGAGAAAGAGAGGAAGAGAAAGAGAGCAGGTCCTTTAAATCCCATTTCCCCAGATGAAGGCTATGCAAATGACCCTGAAGAGCTGAACTCCACCTCATACTCCAAATTCGGCAAAGGCCTGTTTAATTAGTATTTTAATCAATCCCAATGATTCCACTCAGTCCACAATGTATGCAGCATTCCATCTAATTAAGCACGCTACTTTTAGGATAATCATCCATCTCCCTCGCTCTTCCTCTCTCCCCTTTTCTCTTTCTGGTTATTCAGGATCCTGCAAACATTGATCATCCTATCATCTCATCAACATGGCAGCGAAGGGGACATCTTATATTTTAGGTGTCAGCCAGGGGTTTCTGAATGATGGCTAAAAGGAGGATAAAGGAGGAGGCAAGAGAGCTGGAAAGGTCAAATATACATACACGTCTAAATTAGAGTGCCATATAAAAGAAGTAGACAGAGGAAGAGGAAGGAGAAAATCTAGTGAGAGGAGGAAAGTGGCAACTGGCATGTCTCAACTCAGTTTCATTTCATGTTGCCCCCCCTGTATTTAGTCACAGACATATTGCCTCTCCATAGATAGCTACAGTACCTGGTCCTGGTGCTATTTAGGAGGGGTAATGAGCGAGGTAATTGGGCCCAGCTGGTTGAGGGCGTAGGTGGTAGGGGGAGGTGAAGCCGCTAAAAGGTCACACAACGTTTTGGTCCTAATGAGGACCCCTCTGGGGTTGCAACACATCATGAGTCAAACTATGAAAGATTAGCCTGGAGTCAACACAGATGCACGTCACAGCGGTTGCATCTTAGGTTTTGACTGACAAGCTGACATTAGCTGTCTTATAGTGAAACCAAAGAAGCCTGAAGGTCAGTATTTACTTTTGAATCAAAGTTAAGGACTCTCCAATCAACCTGAGGGAAAGGAAAGTCCCACAACAGCCACTTTAAATGTAAATACAATGAACTTGCCGGCTCATTAGTTGGTAACCGGATGGATCTGGGATGCAGTAAGAATCCAGCCAATAGAGTGCTTGTTCTGTCAGCGACTGTACAGATAACAGCCTACAGCATCTCGTTTTGGTCACCCCTTATATTAACCTCCCACTGGAGCTAACACTCTTTCTCTCTTTCTCACAGACACTCATATAGATTTTGTGAGCTTCAAATTAGCCACCAAATACTCCTGACAGACTGTGGAAAAGAGATGTCAGGTCTCATTTCAGAGAGGCTCCTCCAGCCATTTTAATAGGCATTGTCTGAGTCTATCTAGTCTGATCTCTAATATCAAGATCTGAACCCTGCTGCTCATTTAATCTTTTCGGTTTCCGAGTCACATTAAGCCATATCATCTGATGTTCAGCAGGCAACAAAAGCACAGTAAAGACAAAAGGCTTTTTCATGTACTTTTGAATGTGCTCCATTTTCATGTGCTTTCAATTGAAATTACATACACTCGCAACAGTTTTATTGGAGAAAAAATAAAATAGAGAATTGCCTGTATACCTGGGACCATTCAATACAAATTCAGTCTATGTGGATTATTACTGTTCAATTAAAAACAATGTAATTTAATTGGCCTCTATTAGTAAAATAGCAATCACTATGTAAGATAAGGTGGAAGGTGTTGAATCATGTTAAAGATTTTCTTGAAATAAAAACCCATTTTTCACTATTTATGGTCATTATCTTTAAGACATAAAATTAATTTACATTATATAATCACCTCTCTATAGAGTAGTTTTCATCGTAGAGTAGTTTTCATGGTTAGATTCTGCCATTAATGCACTGGATTCAGATTGCCTACCTGCCCACAAGGGAGCCACAGGAAACAATGCAGCATGTAATTCTGTGTTTCTGTTTTTAATTTGATCTCATTGATATCAGCCTCACTGTTTACTTTCACTCTTATTACACTGCCAGAGCTGTTACTGCTAATGCAAGCTGAACATTTCATCCAGCTGCTTCGTTGCACTGAACTAAGACTGGGTGGCTTTTATTGCAAAGCAGCCACAAAAAAGACAATGTGTTTGTCAAAGGTGTTGACCACAATCAAAAATGCGTGTACAAAAGGGTTATTTCATGCATATTATATCTGCAAATTATTTTTCAATCAATGTAACAGGAATGAGCAGCCATAGTGCGCTTTGGATGAAGAGTCCACCTCCAACTTCTCAGCCAGGTAACCAGTACCATCTTCTACTGTGGCCTGCTATCGTGTGGAAAACTAACTATTGTTATCACCGTTAATGACATGTTTCTTTAAATCAACCAGGAAGAGTAAAATGTTGGTTAGAACTTTAAATAAGATGTTTAAAGTAGTGGTGCACCAATCTGATACTGATATCTGATATCAGGCCGATACTAACTCAAATAACTGGATAGGGTATCGGTGACAATGGGGCCGATCTATCAATTCAGTTCTTTATTATTATTATTATTTACTATTTTTGTCTTACACATAAAAGAACAATCCCAGTCACTTAAACAGTGAGGCATACAGTACAGCTTATTAATTAAAGATTTGTATTGGCCGAGCCCCAAAGCCCAGTTATCGGTATTAGTACTAAAAAAGTTGGATTGTGCTTCCCTAGCTTAAAGTAGATGTACTGCTGTATGTAATGCTGTATTGTAAATTTATTACCAATGCATAAAATACCAATGAAGGATTTCAACAGGAACTGTGCCCTGGCCAAAGAACCTTTTTTTTTTTTTTTTATAATTACTCTAATATTATCAAATATTAGTATCTCTGCTTAGGATCAAGAAATTTAGGCAGGTAACTGAAGAATACTTCAAAAAACTCATCAAGAACTTGTTGAAGAGGAAGTAAGAAGAGGAAAAAAGAGGAAAAGGCCATTAATCATCAATCTAAAGAATGCTTCAAAACATTGCCTTTCCTTGAGACACACACACACTAATGAATAAAAAAAAAAAAAAAACACACAAGCACCAATTTAGCTTGATTTTTGTGACCTTTAAATTGCTCTGTAGCATATGCTCAATACAAATTATATTGTGGCAAGATATAATTTGATTAAAATGTTGCTTTTCTCCGCCATATGCTGCAAACTGAAGCAATTGTGCACTCCTCATCATAGATTCTAATAGCAATTCAGAAATGATTATCATGAAGTCATCAGAGCTTAAAGTCATGAATATATATATTCATTTTTCTGATATGCGACAGGGTTGTTATTGTTAGACGCAATATAAATTCAGCATCGGGAGACAAATCACCGACAGTAGGCTGTAAGTATTTTGTATTTCAACACGGCACAGCAGCCAGCGCTGTCGTAATGTTGCCTCTTTGGCCAAATAGGGGTATATAGTTGACAAAATGCATATTTCACCACCCTCTGATTGATCTGTTAATATTGAATAACATCCACATGCATTCCATCTATATCCCCCTCCCTTTCCTGCACCTCAGGTCATCTATTCACCACTTCCATCTTTCCATCTGTCACTCCAACCAAACAAAATGAAAGTGTTTATTGCGGAGGAGGGCTGACGCTCATGCTCTCCACAGCCGTTAGCCTTATCAGCAGGCAATCGCTCCAATATTAAAGCTGCCATTCCGCCCATCACTTTCCCCTTGCACATATGATGGCTGTCTCTACCTATCAGAGTGGAGAGAGGATGAGAAGGGAGAGGGGTGAGAGAGGAAGAGGTAAAGAGAGGGAGATGCACCTGATCCCCTGACAGATAAAATGCACAGCAACCCATTTTTCAGTCAAAATCCTAGGCGGAAATAAAAACAATATCCCTTCATACTTCAGAGTATGAAGAACCACAGCGCTGACTTCCGATCAGCAGCATACTCGTTACATGTATGATATATAACATGTACATTTGATGTCAGCACGCTGATGCTTATCAAAATGTAAATCAGTTCACAGATATTATTGTTGCTTTTATAAGGTTAATTTGTTTACGTTTTTTTCACTAAAAATATATTCTATATATTCTGCAGGACACACACACACACACACACACACACACACACACACACACACACACACACACACACACACACACACACACACACACACACACACACACACACACACACACACACACACACACACACACACACACACACACCCTCTGTCTCTTCTTGTTCATGCACATCAATTGTTATTCTGCTCCTTGGCTTATATAAATCAAGACACCAAATCAAAGGACCTGCATCTACCTACAAATGAAACAGTGGGACAAGGTGATGCTAAGACAGAGGAGAATTAAAGGTTAAGATTAAAAAGCAATATAAATATAATGTCATTAAATTGTTTTTTTTTTTGCCTGACCAACAGTCGAAAATCAAGTATTTAATTTAGAGCTAAACTGATTGGCCGATTATTTGATTAGTTGATCCCAGCTTCTAAAATGTAAATATTTGTTTTAGTTTTCTTAGTTTTCTTTAATAGTAAACTCAATATTTTGGTTGTTCCAGTAAAACAAGCAATTTAAACACATCCACTTTGGTTTTGGGAAAACATAAGACTTTATAAACCAACCAATTAATTGATCAATTAAGAACAAATTGGCAGACTAATTAACAATGAATGAAAATAACTCTGTTGCATTCCTAATTCAAAATTTAATTAGACAAAACAGAGTAGCAAATCTGTACATTAAGAAGGTGGAATCACTGAATGTTTGGCATTTTTGGTCAATAAATAACTTAAAACATGAATTACATATGAATCATCAAACCATTTCAGCACTGATTAATATATCTTGCAACAACATTACGGCTCTCTACCCACTCATTCTTTAATACAGGCAGCTTATAATAATGATAATCTAGAAATCTAATATAATTAGACATAATTTAATATAACAGTTAAAGTTAATCCCTAAATAATTTAACTGAATAGAAAACAAACCATCTTCATTCTCTCTTAGTATACCCAACATGTTGGTAGACATGACATCATTAAGCCAATCAGCAGTGCCAATCATATACCACCATGTCTGTCACATGGTAGAGCCATGCTGTTCCCAGCAGGGGGTCTGGCTGGCTCACTGTTTATTCACCCTGATCGATTGTTTCCTGTGGATAAGCCAACAGTGCTCCCAAACAAACCAACTGCTGTTATTCAGCCTAAATCAACACACCAAAAACCTTTGCTATCTAGCAGAATACTCTCTTCTGCTAAAGACTGCAGATCACAAAAGCAAAATGTTTTCTCTTAGATGTGTCTGGTTGACACATTATAGACCATGTTAAAAGACAACAAGTAGAAAAACAGGATAGGAGATGAAGCCTGGTTTCAACTCCGGTAATGGCTGTGGTTGTGCAATCAGCATGCGCCTTGTGTCCGTTGTAGACCCTGACGCGGCCTTTGATATCAAAGACATTACTGGTCCCTTCCTGTTTCAAACACAACCCACATAACACATTTATAATTGAATCCTACCTTATTAGAGGCCCATTTCAAATATGGCTTAATAATACAACTGGATCTCTCTGCATGTGCAGACACACACGCACACACACATGCACGCACGCATGCACACGCACACGCACACGCACACGCACACGCACACGCACACGCACACGCACACACGCACACGCACACACACACACACACACACACAAACAGCCACGTTCACATCATGTCGGTTTCTTTGCTGCCTGCTTGATTAATAGATTGTGGCTGCTCTGACACTCTGTGTAGAATAGGCATTTTGCCTTTGATAGGCGCTGACACCAATTCTTCACGGACTGCAGGACATTGGGGGAACAGAAGCAGCACTGGCAAATGACTTGGATTGCAAGCACCTCCAGATGTGGGAGAAACTCCACGGATGTCCCTCTGCGTTCTCACACGTTTACACTGTTTACGCTCCCTTTCAGAGATAACAATTTGCAGATGTGTGACATATGCAAATAGAATCACATCTGACAATCGCTCACGAAGAACAGATAGGTTTGAAGATTATAGTGAGTGATGAGGTGAACAATGCACATCTGAAACAATCATGGTCATCAGAAGTCCAGCATGCTGCAGAGGCATTCTGCTGGGTCTTTAGGTGACCTTTTGCAAGCTGTCAGCTTTACCGTCTATAAGAAATTGCATAAAAACCATTTACTGCAGCCTTCAGGGAACCTTCAACAAGTCTTTATGGATCCACATCCTTCTTCTACAGTATATTATATATATATCCTTAGGTAAAATTATCCAATAATGTTTATTCAAATAATTTAAGATCAATGCTTTCTGTAAAACATGCTTAATTTGTTTCCCTAGATGTGTGTGTGATACAAGATGAAAACATCTGGAAGTCTGCCACTGTATGAAGGTAGCCTACTGGGGAAGTGCTTATTGAAGGAAGGGATGACGATGGCCGCACGCACGCACGCACGCGCGCACGCACGCACGCGCACGCACGCACGCACGCTGTGTCGCTGTGTGTCTCTCTCTCTCTCCCACTGCTTCCCCACTGAGGGAACTTTGACAGAGCCAGCCCTACCTGTCACTGTGGCAGCAATTATCCTGCAGGCTCTCTCCATGGACCGTCTCCTGCAGGTCTTACCACATCACTGAGCACACAAATACTGAGTATGCACACTGATGCACAGGAGGGTGCACTGCACACAACATATTCATTCTCACACACACGCAAACACGCACACGCACGCACACGCACGCATGTGCTTTTTATCCACAATTTGCTCTAAGAGCTAAAGGCTTGAACGAATCGTAATGATGTGTTGGTGCAGACATCCTGCTCAAGCCAGGGGAAACACACATCATTACGTGGATGTGAGTGCTCATGCAAGCATGCACACATACCTCTTCTGTTGTAGATAAATGCATTATCACGGATGAGACTGCTAAGAAGTCTGCAAATACGCACACACTGGAAAAACTAAATAAATCAATAAATATGCTAAAGTTGTCATAAGGCAGAGTTTGGAAAGGTAGCAGGCAGCATTAAAATGAGGCCAGGATATGAGCTCCAGTGAGACAAGAGATAATAAGTTAAGGATATTGGGAAAAAAACAACAGACATGCTAAGAAGGACAGGGTGTCCATTTTAGCTGCAGGTAGGTCTTCCGAGGAAGGAATCGATCTGTTTCACACTGGATCACTGGAGTTGGATCCAAGACCCAGTCTGAGTCGCAGGGACATGTTGATTGTACAGAGCTGTGAAGGGTGATTTCAGAGAAAGAAAAAAGGAGCCCAATGTGACCTCATTACCGTAGATTTGTTCCGACTGTCATTAGGAATCACAAACGCCATCACTCAAATCAGGAATATTCGGGAGAGGATGAGAGGCGGGGTGAAGTAAGCAGGGGGAGGCTGGGCTCTGACGATAATCGAGTGGATTTGATCTGAAAACAGGATCAATCATCAAACAATCTGTAGATAACTGAACATGTTTACCAAAGCATATGTTCGGCCCAAGGACAAAGATTTGTGACCGAAGACAATTACCACCATGAAACATTAAATTGTTACCATGATGAATCCACCATAACATGATGTGCAGCTGTTTAACCAAAGCAAGAGACCGAGGTATGCTGATGGGTAACATTTTCAGTTGTGAACTACAAAAACACACAATTTCATCAAACCACCTAAAATAAACTTTTGGTTAATGTTAAGAATTACAATTACATACAGTATATCAATAAGACTCAGGTCTAATTGGAGTTACTAACTGTAATATACTAATCCAAGAACAATCCAAGAAGTAGTGTACTTGTGTAGGATAAGAAGAAACAGCATTTTAATGAATATAAAAATATTTATCATTCTTAAATTGCTGCAAATATAAGGCCCAAAAATGACAATAGCCTTGAAATCATGACAGACTTTATGTATGTTCCAAAAGAACACAACATAGGAAAAATATTAAAATAGATCAATACAATTAGTTTAACTGTTTTAACCTGATTAAATCTGATTTCTTGGCTAAAATTAGTGCTGTCAGACGCGTTATTAATGGTGTTAACGCAAACCCATAGTTTTTTCACCCGGATCAAGCTAAACCGAAACAAAATACAAGCACGGCGACACAGTTGTTTGGTTATGCAAGCCGACCAAAGAGTAGTAACGTTACGCTTTGAATGGATAGCGAGCACGAGACAACGAACGGAATGCCAATAAGATTCTCAATTGAAAGTTTACTTTTAAAAGTTGCCAAATGGTTCCTTTGACAAGACCAAAGTGATCTGTGTGTTTCGTCATTGTGAACTGAGCAATCATCGCAGCACGCCCAGTCTGACATACCACTTGATGGAAAAGCACACAGCTGATGCTGTGTATCAGCTGTTCTCTGTGTTCTCCGCCCTCGTCAAAGTATTTTTTTCACCCTTTTATTGATGAACAGTGTTACACTGTGTGAGAGAGTATTTGCTTCAAGTGAGAATATTATGTGTGAAATTGAACACTACAGTAGGCTATATGCCAATGTTGTTTTCAATTTAAAAAAAAAACTATTTGCACAAAGCAAGCCAATGATTCCATGTTGATAAGAACATTAAAAGAAAAAGAAATTAAGGGACATTTAAAATAGATAAAAATGAAACATTAGCTAACATATCTCATTTGCTTGTGAGGATTTAATGTCTCTATTTCTTGAGGTATAATTTGTGTCTCCTTGTTATTTTAGTAAACTTTTGACTGTGTGGTGTTGTCCGAAAATAAGTAGGTGTATACTGTAGTATGATCACAACTTCCAAAGTTGGATTCATGTCTGTATCTCTACATTGTTTAAAGACTCTATCTCAACAGGCCTCTCCAGGAACCATCACCTTATCGTAGTGGAGAGGTTTGTGTGTCCCTATGTACCTGAGGGCTGTGCTGTTAGGCGCTTTGTGCTCCTGGTAGGGTCTCCCATGGCAAAGTGATCTCAGGTGAGGAGCCAGACAAAGAATGGTTCAATAACCCTATATGAAACACTGAGAGGGAGAAAGCGTGACCCTGCCCGGGTTCCCGTCTGGAGCCAGGCCCAGATGGAGGGCTCGTCAGCAAGCGCCTAATGGCCGGGTTTGCAATGGAGCCCGGCCGGGCACAGCCTGTAAAAGCCTACTCACAGGCCCCCAGCTGAGCGCCGCTACGTTGGAGTTTAAATGGGGGACCAGAGGGTGTGTGCCAATTACAGGGGTATCACACTTCTCAGCCTCCCTGGTAAAGTCTACTCCAAGGTGCTGGATAAGAGGGTTCGGCCAATAGTCGAACCTCGGGTTGAAGAGGAACAATACGGATTCCGTCCTGGTCGTGGAACAACGGATCAGATCTTCACTCTTGCAAGGATCCTGCAGCTCGCCGGAGCTGGGACGCAGCTGGCAAGCAGCCATTCCCCAGTCTGAGGAAGTACACACATTGACTTTAATGGAAACCAAATTACTCCGACGCTTCCGGAGCGGATCCGCAGCCGTTTTGCATCCTGTGGAATTTGGGGGTAACCCCCAATGACGATGGAGTGGGAGATTGGTCAGAGAATCAGCGGGTGCGGTATTACATTCAATTTATTGCACTGTTGTGATGAAAAGAGAGCTGAGCCAGAAAGCAAAGCTCTCAATCTACCGGTCAATTATCGTTCCTACCCTCATCTATTGTTATGAACAAGATCCAGGGTACAAGCGGCCGAAATGGGTTTCCCGGGAGGGTGGCTGGCGTCTCCCCTAGATTGCGTGAGAAACACAGTCATCCGTGAGTAGCTCGGAGTAGATCTGCTGCTCCTTTGCGTCGAAAGGAGCCAATTGAGGTGGTTCGGGAATCTGGATGCCTCCTGGGCGCCTAACTAGGCGTCCAGCTAGGAAGAGGCCTCGGGGAAAACCCAGGACTAGGTGGAGAGATAATATCTCCAACCTGGCCTGGGAACGCCCGGGATCCCCAAGTCGGAGTTGGTTAATGTGGCTGGGGAAAGTGAAGTTTGGGGTCCCCTGCTGGAGCTGCTGCCCCCGTGACCCGATGCCTGATAAGTGGATGAAGATGGATGGAAGGATGGATGGATCTCAATAGTGCCTCACTGCTAATCAAACATCATCATGTCTGTTTTGGCAATAATTAGGAAAAACTACATTTACATACACTCTGCCACAACTGTCATGAATGTGTTGAAATTTCAAATTAGGCTTGCAACTATCAATCATTTTCATTGTCAATTAATTTGTCAATTATATTCATCAAGCATTAGTGAATCACTTAACTCCCTTCAAAAACACTAATGTCTTCAAAATGCCCATTTTTTCCCCCCGATTATCAATCCAAAACCTGAAGCATTTCACTTTACTATTACTTAAGACAAAGTATCTCACAACTGAGAAGCTTGGACTAGGAGCTTAAAATATGACTTAAACAATGAATAGATATTGAAAAGTAAATAGTAGCTTATTCATTTTTAACAATTCATGGACTAATAATTTCAGCTACATTTCAAATAACTATTTTTCCGTAATCTTTTTATTTCAAGATGAAGGACTGCACTTAAATTGAATAAATGAGACAGTATGACTCAGTAAAAGATGCCACCATTTTCTAAAGCGATCCAAAATAGATCCTGAATCAGACCAACAATGTGCTGAGCTGCTAAATTCAACTGTCTCAAAATGCACTTGAAATATACATTGATTACAAAGCTTCTGCTTTGTCTCTTTTCAAACAATTTCAGCCTTCCAGTTACAACTAATGCACTGCCTGAGTATTTTAAATGACATTTCCAAAGCTCTTTTTTAACTGAGGTATTCAAGATGCTTTCAGTTAGAGGAGGATAATGTCAAAGCGAACACATTTGCTTTCAGCGGCCTCTGAGTCAATCCCTCAAGCCATGTCTACAGTGCGGTGGACATCTTTCCTCGGAGAGTGGATAAAGTAACCTAGAGCTCCATCCCATCTGCCTTCCTCTCTCTGCATCTGTGAAGCATCCTGGCTGCTTCTCAGATCTCAGTGTTGATCTCGCAGTGGTCCCTTCCTGTGTACAGCTGGGAGTAGTGGGTGTAAAATGAAAGTGTAACACAGCAGTCTCACACAGGTGTCAAAATGACAAATATGACATTTCCCTTTAGAGATTTTATTAGTTCTGATATCATTTTGTATTCAGCCTGCCTGATGTGTCACTGGGCTCTTTTTATTACTATTTTGCTCCAGGACAAAATATAATCATCATTATTATTATACGTCTAAAGCAGAGCAGCTGCAACTGCAAAGAGAAAAAAGTATTTGGGATTGGATGCAATTTAAAAATCTAAATACACAGTTTGACTAGTGTGTCTGCGATTGTTGATCACACTTCCCTCCTCTGAATCAATCATTTCACTGCAGAGTTTCTCACACAATTTCTTTTAAAAGTGAGGCACAATTCTGACTCAGAGCATGATGACTACGTCTACACACCACAGAAGCACGACACACTGCTTTTTTCAGCATTCATATTGTAAATAACTGCATAATCTCTCTATATGTTTCAAACTCTTCTGAGGTTAAACTCAAGTAGGTAAGAGAGAAGGAAAGACAACACTGTATAAACACACCTCCCTGTCTTTTTAAGGACACCTGTTGGGCTGCATGGCTCATCTCCTCCTCATTTAGCAGTCTGTCTGGGCTCCGGGCTGATTACCAGGAAGAGCTGATTTCAGTTGCACTGCTTATCAGTCTAATTAGAGCCCCTGGCAGGTGACTTAAAGGAAATTGTGTGTCTCACAAATGTTCAGGCACAGTGGTTTGTACAGGCATGGAAAGCTGCTACATGAAACAAATAAAATAGACGGATGTGACATTATGTCTTGAGAATTGTTACTGTTAGTGTAGGTGTTTTTGTGCGTAGGAAGTATTTTCAGGGCAATTCTGAGGTGCCTTGAGGAGTATTTTTGCATCACAAGAAAATTTCAAGTGGTGATACCAAGTCTCAGAAAACATGAGGACATCTGAGAAAAAAAAACTAAACCGTGCACACAGAATAAGAAACTGTTTGCATGGATTCATAATCTTTACCCTTGGTTTTATAAACATGAGCAAAGTTAGAAATATATTCACAGATTCAAATTTCCGGATCAATTACTCTATAGAAAAATTATATTAAATCACACATGACTCATCTTTCCTAACGTAGTAAGGTTAACAACGAGCTACACCCTGTTTTCATCAAAATGTATTTTTTAAAGGGAAGAGCTGTAGTACAATTAGCAGAAGACGATATATAATTGATGTAGGTTTGGAGACACTACCTTATTTAATCATTAAATTAATAAATATTTTTGTGTCTGTGCTGCAGTTTATAGATGGTCCCTAAACACCGCTGGCTGCTACTAGATACCAATGTTATTTCTCCAGGTTGCAGGACAGCTCGTTTTAATGAAAATGAGTTTGTAGCTCGTTGTTAACCTTACTACGTTAACAAGATGTGTCATGTGTGATTTAATATCCTTTCGCTATAGAGTAATTGATCCAGGAAGTTTGAATCTGTGAATATCTGTCTTACTCACGTTTATAAAACTGAGCGAACAGATTTTTCTTCTGTGCACACGGTTTAGTTTCTTTTCTCAGCTGACCCCAGGGGGGCTTTGTACAGAGGCAACATAATTTCCATCAAACATTTATCTTTGGTAAAAGTATCAACTGTCAAAAACTGAGACAGAAATTGAGACAGGCTAGAGCTCTGTTGAGAGCGCTTCAATAGATACAGCAGAGAAAATGGAGAATGAAATGAAAGCTTGGTTTAAGACATGGAAAAAAAAAACAGACAAAGAAAGACAAAAAAAAGAGAGTTGCAGGGGCGGAAAGAAATCAAGAGGAGTTGAGGACAGAGGAAGAATCCACAGAAGGTGAACACGTTTTCCAGGTAGTGTATCAGTCAACGGTAAAAGGTCACTACTCTGCTATTCGCACATCTAGGTGCTAATGTAACACCTCTCACACCTTTCTTGGTTGCCTGTGTCTGGCTGCCTGCAGGTAGTGGGCAGAAAGACTTGTTGTTTAGTGAGAATAATATGCCGTAATCCCCATCTCAGATGTGGCCTTAACACAGGTAATTGGACTTGGAAGCCTGTGGCTAGACACACACATTGCTGTGATGCACATAAACTGCAGTTTAGAATTGCTTATATTCTCAAGAAAGGTATCAAGCCACTTATAATGTATAGCCACTTTGTTTCTGGTTTTACGCAGATTTTTTATCATGCTTTTTGTAGGATTTCTCTGCATGTTGAAGCGGTGTAGACGGGGCTGTAGTAAAAAAGATATAAGTTTGCTTTGTGGATTCTTTTTTCAACCCTCCCAGAACCCAAAAATACAAGAGCTAAATCATAAGGAATTAATTAAATTTAAGTATGTTTGTCTGTTTCAACATAAGCAGCAAAAATCAAGATGCCTTGCTGAGCATTTCATTCTACATTGTGTGCAGTTACAGGCTGTTAAAAAAAAACATGGTATTTCTACACTGTTTGGATGCTACCTAACAAATCGGTTAGTCCTCATTATAAAAGCCATTTTACTCTTGTAAGATAAAAGTAAAAACACACTGTTTGAAAATACAAACATGTAGCATGAAAGTGCAAAAGTGAAGCATAAATCTAGCATCTGTCGGGTTTATCCAAGATGAGATGCTCATGTAAGCTAAGCAGGTAAACTTGGTTTTCTAGGAACATATGCTTAAGCTTCAGTCTTTTAGCAAGTTATCATGTGTATATCCACCAAGCCTATTCAAGACCCTTTTCCAGAGTTCATATTGTAAAACAAGTGAGCTGGAAACAAAAAAAAAGTCAGCTGGAGGTGCCGTTTTCAATCAACTCATGAAGCATTAGCTTAACAAGTGACAACAGCTGACAAAATCTGCTACCGACAGTTATTTCAAACTGGCTGAGAAGCCTGCTATTGTCTCCCTTTTTCTGCAACCAAGGACTCATTGTTTTGAAAATGCCCATGTTGCTATTGTATCTGTATTATATGATGCTACTATGCAAGAACAAGCTTGACAGGCATACAGTATGAACAGTGGGTTATCTAAGCAGGGAAGGGTCAATTTAAATAAATATTTGTAGGGAAGACGTTTAACAACATAATCCACTATGTATAGTGTATGGGCCAGATGTACAGCCCTTTCAATCTATGCATTTAGGCATGCTCACTTTCTTTCTGGAAAAAAATGATCATATATATTTTCCTTTCCTTGTGTCATCCCAAGTCAATCTTAGGTGGATATTGAAGTTAAATTGAAAGCCTTTAAGAGTGGTTTGAGATAGGAACGAGTTATCACCTCCACAGAGAGCCCTGGGAGACAGCACTCCTCTGTTGCAGTCCAGCCTGATGCATACAGGCCAGTGACCCATGACCGCCAGCCCGTATCGATTTAAGAGGAGCCAGAGAACACAGAGAGAGAGAGAGAAGGGGGGGAGAAGGAGGAAGATAGAAATGAAAAACAGTGAGGAGGCCAGGGAGCAATATCCCTGTTAAAACCTATCCATAATTCATTGTATATTCTTTCTTCTATATATTTTTTCTCTTTCAGATGAGTGAACGGCAAGGCTATGTTTATTTTTAAGGGGGATTAGTGATGACCTAACAAACATTAGGATGCACATGCACACGCACGCACACACACATGCACACGCACGCACGCGCACACGCACACATACAGTATCATTGCCTGTACCGCCAAAACAAAATCTGTAGATTACTGTGCCCTGTAGTGTTATAGGTAGCTAACCCTAACCATTACCTCACCCACAGATTACTGGCCATTAGTTGCGATACACAGGTCTTTTAGATAACTATATTTAAAAAAACAAAACAAAAAAAAACCTTTGGCATCAGATGTTAAATTTCATCACTCTAACAATAATTCTGCAGCTACAAGTTTGGGAATTTGCTGCGACACTATACTCATCAGTGTAAAGGCTGTGCTTTTTTAACTACTGACATCAAAAACATTTTGTGAGTTGGCCATAAAGTAAAATTAAATTCTCTCTACTTTAACAATATGCCAAATCTATATTTTCCTTGAATCAAATTGTTCAACCCATGTTCATATCAAATATACCCAAATAAATTTGGAAGAAAATGGCACCAAGAAAATAATGCTCAACTTTGACAACTAGAACCAAAGAAAAATACAAACATGCAGCATGTCTTATCTGATAAAGGTAAAGATAGAAATAAAATCTAGATCCCTCCAGGCCACAATAGTGCATTATACTGTAGATGTCACTTTGCAATATAGATATCCACCTCTAGAGTTCAGTCACTCCCACAGCTTTACCATCAGTGAGGGTTGATGCGTTTTGTATGACAAGACGCACAGAAGCTGCATGTAAATACAGCTATGCCGTGGGCATATCTTGGCATTGATGCTTCTTCCGCTTCTCATGATGTCCGAAAGAAATCAGCTTGTTACAGCCAACATTAAGAGAAAAAAACACCACATTTGGAAACTGTTTACATTCATTATCTTCAGCAAGTTGAGGAGAAATGTTTCTTTACCACGCTGTTTTTTGTTTATGTGGTGCACAAACCCGAAAGCAACAACAAACACATCTTTCGGAAAATAACATCTAAATCCACATGAAGACAGAGTCAGCTGTTAGTCGTGGCTGTGACTGGCCTTAATTTCAGGGACACCTCAGTCTACATTACAGGGAAAAGGGGGCAAAAGTGGTCCACAAGAACACAAACAGGTAAAGAGAGATGCACAAAGGAAGTGAAAATTGAACATCTGTCTTTTTTTCCTTTTTTTTTTCAAGCACAATGCCAAAGAAAGCTGGTGCTGCACCTGGACATGAATTATAGAGAGGCACTTAGATGAGGGGGATGGGAGACAGAGACAAGAGGAAGAGAGGTGAATAAAAATGAGGGGACAGGGTGGATTGTGGAGACACTCACTGGGTGGCTCTATGGGATCACTGATCAATTCACTGTCAATAGCTGCCAATAAGGAATAATACTGTAATGTAGTGTTCTATAGGTTTCATAAAAAGTTGTATTAAATTATGCATAATAGGAAATTATATGGAAATAAATCTGTTTCAAAAACAATGACAGCTCATTGTGTATCCTTGTTACAAAATGGCCCTCAAATTGTTTTCAGACAGCTGTAATCCTTTAGAGAAAAAAATAAAATAATGATTCTCAAAGAGGAACTACAAAAGCAAATAGTGCTTTGAAGATGGAAAGCCTAAAATGTCACCCACCGCTTTGAAGCTCCCTGGCTCTCTTTGTTTCTCTACACTTGTAACTCACAAAACCACTGACAGTGTGCATTGTATTCAGGGGCCAATTTAGAGCGGATGTACCATTAAGAGGAAAAACACAGATACAAAAACATGAACTCAGACAGAGATATACTGTAGAAACACACACATGCACGCAGGCACAAACACAAAAACTCAGAAAGACTACATCATGCCGCAAATGTATGGCCATCTCGCTTTGTATTGTACCAACCCTTTGTGGTTTCAAGCACTTTAAGTGTCATCTCTGCCGCCTCTTTGATACACACACAAGTCCATTAACAGCCATATTTCAACAATAAAAAACAATATATATCGTAATATATATCTCTTCAGTGTATATCTTTAAGCTCATTATAAAGCGATGCTTGCGTAAGGTGCGCAGCATCATCAAAGGCTATTCCCACCCCAACGACAGACTGGTCACCCCACTCCCCTCCGGGAGGCGTTTCAGGTCTCCGCACTCGAACCAGCAGGTTCAGAGGAAGCTTCTCTCCCGCGGCTGTCACCCTAATGAACTCTAGCCCTGCATCCCGGTGACAAGTAACCTACCTACTAAGTCCCCCCCCCCCCACCAGTTTACACTATTTACAAATGTATGTTCCGTAATTACACCTATACATAGCCATTTTCTACTGCTCTTCCTACTATTCATCCTGCACATACACTTATTCTTACTACTCTGATGTTACCACACTGCACATAGCTGTACATCTGTCTTTATGGTTCATACAGAATATTCATATTTATTCTGTTTTTCTTATTATATATTCTGCTAATACTGCAGGTAACCCTGTTATTTTAAAACAAGGCTGAAGACCTTACTTTTTGATGTTGCCTTTCTTTAAATTATTGTTCATTTCTAATACTGAAGTCACATTGTTATCTTCTTTTGTATTTTTTAGCTGCACTTTATTGTTTAATTCCTTATACTGCATTGTAACTTTTTTTCTCATATTTTACCTGTTTTTTAATTTTTCTTTTAATTGTTTTTATGTGCAACACTTTGAATTGCCCTGTTGCTGAAATGAGCTATACAAATAAAGCTGCCTTGCCTTGCCTAATACACTGCAAGTATTATTCTAACTACTATTATAATGTTACTGCTACTACATTGCATATACCTGTACATGTTGTTCATACACTGTTCATAGTAAATAGCCATATTTATTCTCCTCTTAAAACACTACAATATATGTCTTGTACTGCCTATGCACCACCTGTCTATACTTGAATATCACATTGCATCTTTTTGTTTTTTGCACTTTTGGTTGGACACAAACTGCATTTCACTGTCTTTGTACTCTGCACAATGACAATAAAGTAGAATCTAATCTAATCTAAGAATTTATGTAACTGCAGATTAGTCACTCTTGATTATATCAAATGTTTTGCAGCTGGTTAAGAGACAACAGTCAGTGCCTGTAGTGTAGACTTGATTAATAAATCAGATGACTTGTCTTTTTTAAGTATGTTGTTAAACATTCTCTTTCCAGCTTCTATGTGGATTTGCTGTTTTTCTCTTAGCATTTAGGTGGAAAAAGTTTCTGTCAAGTCACACACAATTAGTACATCTGCAGAGTTCTTTTGGATTTCTGCTCTTGTTAGCAACTTACTTCTTTCTAAATGAAAATGTTGTTGCATTTCCATTAGAAAGAGATTAATAAAAGCCCTATAAAACTAAAGCCACTATGTGTACTGTGTACAAATGACGTATAACCCAAGCCACCGTAGATCGAGGAGAAGCCTTCGAGAATAAGTGCCACAACACATGGTTACATGTTACACATACCAAAGATTTTTTCCTATAGAGACAGAGAGAATGAAACAAAGTTGCTGTTTGAAGAAAGGAAAATTGAGGAAAATTGCCAGCTTTAATGCATCTCTAAATGTCAGACATAAAGACATATTCTTACCCTTACAAGTCACTTGGGCTATTATTGAGTCCTAAAATTAATTATCTTAAGTTAAATGTCTGCTGATGGAGTGAGTCAATTTCACCTGTTTCAAGAAATAGGATAAATCAGGCAGCAAAAGTCCTGATACTAAAACAGACCTCTGCATTGTCTTGTTTCATGAAACAGACTTTTAAGAAAGTTTATGAACTAGTAAAGACTTATGTTCAGTAAAACATAATGTGCTCTAGCTGCAAGTTACTTTGGATGAAAGCATCATTCGCAGACAAACAGGAACATAAAGCCTAAGTCAAAAACCTTTAGTTCAGTATAATGGGAAATGTTTCAATGCTTTTCTTTTATTGAATTATGACTCATGCAGTGGCAGGAGATGGAAAGAAACTCATTTGCATAGCAGTTTGTATCTGCTGCCTCATAAAGTAGCACCCATCAAGTATACAAACCACTGTGCACACAACAAACACAACGCACAAGTGCCTGCTGTTCTTGACATGAGGGCCATCAGCACATGGTCTCTTCACTGTGGGTACAGGCATGGAAGATTAGGGATGGAGGGAACATACTGTAGAGATGAGGAGTGGAGGAGGGGTCGAGATGAAGTAAAAAGGAATGAGAGAGTACTGCTGGTGGCAGAATCAAACAGTAAGTTGGAGTTTCTGCTCAACATGTTACTCAGACCAGCAAGTATTCACTGTCTATGGTCAGAACAAAACCTCTAATGACGTTTTTCCATTAATGGTACCTGCTCGACTCTCCTCGACTCGACTGCGGTGCCCCGTCCTCTTTCCATGGCAGATTAGTACCGCTTCATGCGTGAAGCGAGCGTAGCTGGTCGTCATATCCATAGGAAACTGCAGTGACCTAACGCGAAACACACACAGACCGTCAAAGGTGTGTTGCTTTTGATTCTCGAATGTGGCATCGCCTCAGCTCGCTTGAAACCTCAACTGGGGTAGTACTAATAAAAAAGTACCTGTTAGCAAGTACCAGGACTTTTTTTGTAATGGAAAACCAAAAAAGGTGAGTCGAGGCGAGTGGAGTAGGTACCCTGCAGTGGAAAAAGGCCATTAGAGAAAACAAAAACAAAGATCCCAAATGTGGCTTCAGAGGAATCTAGAAAGTTTTTGAAAGCAAATAATCTAAATTTGTTGGTCTTTGTGAGCAGTATAGATGGAACACAAAAACTTCAGCACATTCTGTTTAGATCCAGAAAGAAAACTCTGATGTATGACTATCTCAGAGTCTCATTATGACTTTTTAGCAAAGTGTGCCATTTTGTCAGTTCATAAAACATGAAGCTAGTGAGCCATTGTGCTATTATGTTCACCACCATGTGAGAAAATGTGTTGTTGCCAGTCGTCATACTTGGCTCAGCTGGAAATTAGATCATGGTAGAGTCCTAGATAAAAATCGCATCATCAACACTTTGGCTCCAATCCAGAAAATAACAATTATGAACATTTGGAGTCACATTATGACAAGTCCCTGTAAACTGGAACTGTTTTTACCAAACAAATGCACATATTCATTAGTTTTGTACACTCTGTATGACTACAAATGAATATTATCTTCAAAACAAGGAATATCTTAGTCCAATATGGACAAAATCCTCAATTATACATATGTATGTAAATTATGTATTGCAATACTGATATCTATTGGGATACAGTACATTTCCATTTTCTGGGAAAAACTAAAAACAAAGTTTTTGACTAATCCAGTGAATACCTGACAAATCAAGAAGGTTAATCACATTGATGAAACAGTCAGAGTAGAAGATATGCCAGTAGCTTAATCAGCCACCAAATTACAGTTTTGTTAATATGGGGACAGATCTCAGCGATAGTGGTCTGCAGAGGTGAATATGTACAGTTAATGTTGCAGAATTATGTTAAGTTAAACATATGTTATGTTAAAAGCTTATGAGTTAAAAGTAGGACTTAAAA
>JABXJD010001042.1:0-121451 GCA_013375575.1 Percina caprodes
TTTCACAGCCAAGTGCTCCGAGACACCTGCGTCCGCCGCCGCCGCTGTTCCATGCCAAAACGGTGCGCCACCACTCCCTCGGTCTCGGTGTCATGTCTTATAATAGCGGGGTCCAGGCTACGGGTTTGGCGTAGCCTCCGTTTGGTTATGGCTTTGGAGGCAGGAGAAGAGCAGAAGAAGACGCTGTTGAGAAGTCCTTGATTGGCAGACATGTCTCCTTATTATGGATCTCACATGAGCGCTGCTCAACGCGTCCCTCTGAAGCTCCCCTGCAGCTATAAGACAAGTTTAGTGTTTCCCCATCAAAAGGAAGGTCCAAGTAGAAGCTGGTGTGGCGCTGGAATGTGTTGCATCGCTGCGCAAAGTGAAGGAAGAGCGAGTTCCCTGCACGTTGGTCATTCCCAAACTAGAGTGTGGGTGTGTGTGTGTGGGGGGGTTTAGAAAACTTGAGATCAGTGCTTGCATACTGTATTTTCTTGAACTTGTTTAACCAGTGTCATGTCAAACATGACATTATTAAGCACTTGGGTTTTTATTTTTCAACTCTCCAGCTGAGTTTGCATTTGAAAAGTCAACTTTAGACCCTGATGGGACCTCCTTTTTCTTTAGTGATAAAATGTAATGACCTTCAGATGATCGTCATCCACCAAAATCCATTAAGAAAAAGCGTAATTTTATCCTTATTTGCCTGAAACAATTTACACAACATTGATGGGCGAGATGAGTTTCTGTAATTAATAAGCTCATTTTCCAAATGGTAATTATTAGGTTGGACAGGCATGATAATCATACAGGCAGAATGTGAAGCTCACAGACAGACAGACATGATTTAGCCAGGGATGAAAATAGGCATATTAATCCTTGTCTCCCATTAATCCACTTCACTGTCTGGCAATAATAGGCCTATCAGTGAAGCCTGCTGTGTGCTATTTTTAGCTGAACAATAAGTGAGCCATAGGATTAATAATCATTTCCTTTCTTTGTACACCTGTGGCTATATTCTCAAAATGTTTATACAGGATGCTTGTGAGGGGCTCAGTCATTTCAGTGTGTAAAGACGGCTGCGTGAGAGAGAGAAAGAGACTGCAACAGAGAGACCAGGAGCATGTGTGGCCAAGTGTGTGTGAAAGTATGGGAAAATAAAAAGAGACAGCAGGAGTCTGGAGCAGAGGGTGCCGGACAGCTGATAAAGGAGCTTATGAAGCTGCTTCATATGACACACACAAACATACACACAGCATGACATGACACTGATAACAGCTGAGATAGATTTGACCCTTCTAAAAACAGTCTGCAGGGGGAAAGAATGAAACAGACTGGTGAAAACACAGAAGCAGGTTGTTATTACAGGAAGAAAACATGGTATTTTGAATTAGTTAATAAAAAGTCAATGGAAAGAAGTCAGCACTCGAGGCATTATTTCTCTGAACCGTGTCCTCCTCCATTTGGGGAGAAAGCCAAAAACAACAGTAGTGCATAATTGCAAAGACATTATACAGACATGTTCCCATGACAACAGATTTATAAAGTATAGAGCCTTGCAGCATTCTTGACTTCATTTTGCTGCCTTCATGCTTTTCATCATATGTTAAAGACCAATCTGGGCATTGCAGGACTGTACATGTGTAACCATGGACAACAGTTGATGTGAAACAGTGATTATTTGACATGGCTGACAAAATGTATCAGACTCGGTGAGGGTCGAGGGGAAGAAGAATAAATCAACAGGGCTACACTTCAGCCAGTCACGTTCCATACGCGCTGTCCGTCCATATTTGGTATACAATAGTAGAGCAGCACTTACTGAACCCTTTTAAGCAAAATTAGCTTGGATTCAGCTTCAGCTGTAGAGACATGGTTTCCTGTGCCAGGGATCAGTGTGCATTTCATTGTCAAAGCCTTGTTTGATATGAATGAAAAAGGTCAGGAAACAAAATCAAATTGTAGAACTATTTATGAAATATGAACAAAACAGTAATACTGGGTCTATTTTTATCTGTTTTAAGATGACATTTGTGGTGGAAAGTAACAGTAAAATTCCAGATGTATTACTCGCAACAATAATCAGGTGTCTTAAATGATTAAACTTTGAAACTAAAGAAGTAATTGAATATGTTTGCAAGCATGCAGGGCAGTCTTATATTAAATCACTAACCGTAGGTAGGCTACACACACACAGTTTGTAGCCTAGAGCAATGTATCTATCCAACTAAAGATTCCACTTATTCCTGGCTGCACATAAACATCCCCCTACTGTATATATGTAAGAGCCCCATGTTGTTCCAGTAGAGGAAGATTAGATTATTGAGGCATGGTTAATTTTATTTTACTGTATTTTTACACAAGGAAAAGGGTCCTTGACCAAACTGTGTTTACCAAATACCAAAACATGTTTGGCTCCTTCAAGGTATGATACCTGGGTTGCTTAATTTGGGTGGTTTAATATATTTAATCTTAGAATATGATCCTTACTGGCACGGCATGTTGCTTTAGTGTATAAATGTAGTGATGCATCCTAATAAGTAGACTACAGTAATACATAATATATGTATTAAAGGTAATTAAACAAATGGAACAAACGCTGTCTGATGGTGACTTTACAATGAAGGCAAATAGTAGCCTAACAACAATAATAATCATAACAATAATGGGGCCTAATCATTAAAATGCTCACGCTTAGTCTCCTCTAATTTTAAAAGTCCTGTAAATTTCTAAATGTGATGGCTACGAAATTTACATTTTGTGAAGCTAAAAAGTACTGAATCTGAGTTTTTTGGCAATGTAAAGAGTAGTGCTGTTAAACTTCCCTATTGAATTACATAGGGTACATAACTTTTATATATGAAGAATTACAAGAACTACTGTAATTTATTTCTGCCCATGGCCTTTCATCTAGATACATTTTGGCCCTTTAGATGAAAGAATTTGGGCACCTGAGTTTTTTGTGCTCGTATACTGACATCTGCTGGCAAATGTTTGAAATTGCTACTAGTAAGGTGTCCTTAAGAAACCATTGCGTTTTTTCATGCCGCCTTCAGTGTTCTGTGAAATGTTGGGAATAGAAGATGTACGGTACATACATGAATGATCCAACAAAGCAACAAATACTGCACAATGTATGAAGATGGACAGATAGATGTGCATTAGTGTCTTTCTCTGGCTCAGTCTGTCCAACGCCCTTGGAAAGGGAACTTTATTTGGGCTGCAGCATTTATTCACGGTCAAACTGAAACCTATACTGCCATTTCCTCTCTGCTCCGATGAGCTGATATTGTTTTGATATTGTTATCGCAAGATCAACTGACGCAATAAACACATTGCGAAAAGGCTGCAACATGTCTCGAAAGATTTTTTGTAATAGCTGAGTATCAGCAGAAAACTACACTTTAAAATGTAACTCATTCTTTTTTCAATGGTTTAATTTGTTCAGTAAAATATCGGTGGAGGTGGTTTTTGTATAAAAATTCAACACGTAGTTTTAGAATTTATTTTTAAAATTGTGTTCTATTTGCTATGTTTTTTAAACGCTCAATCTGTACTGTCTTCAGATGATGTCGGTCAAGAGAGCGGTGGATTACGCCTAAACTGGAGAGTGAGGCACCTTGGGAAACCCAGAAGCGTCCTCCTCCTGATTGGGCCAGCAAAGACCTAGTGACCTTTGACCAGGTCAACTTCTCCTACAGCACTGAAGGACCGCTAGTGCTGCAGAACCTAAAAGCATTGTTCTGACCCAAAGAAGGTCATACATCTTTCTCTTCAGAGGACAGAATACTGCTCATTTATCATCATGTTACACCTAAGCTTATATATTAAATTCTACTTTTCTGTGTGTCAGGTTGGTAATGCGGATAGAACTGGTGCAGGGAAAAGCTCTCTGGGCTCAGTTCTCTTCCTCCTGGCTGAGCCTCAGGGGAAGATCTGCATCAATTGTGTTCTGACCTCTGAGATCGGCCTCCACAACCTGCACAAAAAGATGTCCGTCATTCCTCAGGTAAACATGAGCTGACCTTCTATTGTGTGTTAAAGCTGGCACATGCAGAGAGCACTTTAACCAGCCAAATGTGGAGCATAAAGCCTCAGTTAATATAATACCTCTGTTTTGGGCTGTAAGCACTAAAGTCACAATTTAATTTAAATAATATAATACAATTCAAAACGATGCTATATCTGTTAAGGATGAAGTTGTTTTGGCCCAAATCCGAGGCCTTAAATACAGAGTACCGCTGACTCCAAGTCCGATAAAAATGTTTTGATACATTGAAATAACAGCTGTTATGTAATCTGACATTTTAAAGGTCCCATGGCATGAAAATTTCTTTAACATTAATAGTTCCCCCAGCCTGCCTATGGTCCCCCAGTGGCTAGAAATGGCGATAGGTGTAAACCGAGCCCTGGATATCCTGCTCTGCCTTTGAGAAAATGACCGCTAAGATGGGCCGATCTGGAATCTTGCCCCTTATGACCTCATAAGGTTACATCCCTTTTTTCTGCTTTGCCCACCCAGAGAATTTGGCCCACCCATGAGCAAGAGACGACATGACTTTCAAACGAGCAAAGTGGCAGTTCATAAAATCATAGTATAGTGTGTCGAAAAAAGTGATTACAAAAAATCATAGTACAGTTTGTCGAAAGAAGTTCTAAAAAGTTATACTATAGTCAAAAAAATGCATCCCTAACTTTAATGCATGTGCCGTATATCTGCAGGACTGCTGAACTGATCCAGAAAACCACAGGGGACAAGTACTCGCCATCGTCTCAACACCATCATAGACAGCAATAGAATACTGGTCTTATATTACGCATAGATTCTATAACTTGTTTAATTTTTTAAAGCATGGGGTTTACACTCAAGATGTTGGCAACTGCTTCATAATGTTACTTTCCTATAGACACCATTTAGAGAAATGTGTGCCAAAAACATAATAATCCAGATCAGGATAGACCTGTGTTGATCGCAAGAGAAATAAATAAGGGTTAAAAAGCAATAGCTGCTTCCAGATTGATACCTCACATGGCCGTACATTAAATATGGACCTAGAGCCACGAGTCACTTAGTTTAGCATAAAGACTGGAAGCAGGGGGGAAATTTTCACTCAAACTGAATTTTTTTTATTTATTATTTATTTATTTATAATTGCTGAAAAATATTTGTGTGTCTAGGTTCTAGATACATGGAAAATGATGCCTATGATTTGCCAGTCTGCCTTATAGCAGACTGGCAAACAGGAAGGCAGCAGCTCGACTAGAGGCAGCTAAACAGGCAAGTTTTACCCTCTTCATTTCTTTAGACGGCTTTTAAAATGTTAGCTTAACATTATCTTAAAGTGAATCTAACTTTGCAAACACATTTCTTCAGGTTTACAACAGCAGAAGCCATCCCAGCATGGCAAAAGGACATGCAGTAACAGCAGACGGTAACTCGGTTAGCTCAGCGAGGCTCTGACTCGCTACTTTGCCACAAGACTTGAGAAAGTGCCTGGGCTCGTACTGCGCCCCTCCAGCGACAGCACACAGGGGCCGATAGAAGGGCCTCATCCACTCCAGCTGCTGAGGAACCAGGATCTGAAGAGGCTCAGTGGGGCCGTGAATGGCTAAGCCAAATATACGCACTTTGCTGAAATAAATTCCTATTTCATTTCTATGCTTCATGTTTATCTTATGTAATGTACTGCTCAGTATGCCGATGCCTCGGAAAAATTGCTTTTAAATCCTTGCAAAATTGTTAGTCTTATTTCATGTTTAACACATCAATGATAATGTGTAGATTTAATCAATTCATTATTTATTTATTTTTTTAAATACAGTTAGCATTGTTGTACCAGAGCTAACAAATTACACAGCAGCATTCATTTCTATAATTTCTACAATGTTGTATTTCAGCCTTCAGATTCTTTGTGTAAATGTTCTGTCTGTAAACTGAGTAGGAATGGTAACAAAGAGGAAGCTCCGGGTATAATCTGAACGCCACTGCTACAAGTGGAGAATTCATATGATTTGACACTTTGTTTCGTTGGTTCTCACCATTTAAAATGCATCATGACTATCTGACATGTTAATACTTTGTCTGTCTGTTTCAACTGCTGCATAAACACCTACAAATCTTTCTTTGGTGATTTTATTTATACACTTTAAGTAAAGTTATAGTAGCAGTTGAACTATATTTATACAGAAAGGGGAATCAATTTGTGTGGCATTTGTTTGGTTTACTTATGTTTACCAGTACATCAGAAGCAAGAAAAGTTAATTTGTTCGGCAGAGCTTGTCTACAAACCAGTGGTTTGATGTTTTTTCTAGTTTTCCGCTGCAGTGAACATTTGTCCTTGCAGGCAATAGTGTCCCATCAGTTTGAAATCTGCTGAAATGATTACAGAAAAAATATCCTGCAAACATTTCTTCTCATCAGTTCCTAAGTGTTGGCTCATCTGGAAGCACAGGACGGACAGCCTCTCTTTTCCAGCTCTGGTCAACAAGCATGACTCTCCCCTCAAACCACATTTGCCCAATAAACAGATGATCTCCTCTGGTGAGAAAAAGAAACATTACTATACTCGTTATCCAGAATGTTTCCTGCACTGAAAACCATTTCCGAGGCATCGGTTAACTCATCTATCGTTGTCCGCTATAGTAATAAGGTAGAATAACCCTTTCCTGGAGAGAAAACTGTGCTACCACAAGCAGAAACCTGTGTTTTACCTCTGGCCCTCGGCCAAGGCAACCTCTATACCTGTGCTTCCCGCCTGAAAGAAAAGCACACATTGATCAAATGCTCATCTCTGAACTGAAGACCTTTTGTGTACAGAGCCTTACCACCTCTTCTGAAGGTGTGATCAGGTAGGGAAGGTTGAAGAGAAGGACATCCACTTTTCCAATTAAGCGGGACAGGAGACACACTGCCTAGAAAAGTTTGGTTGGTTGGTTGGTTGGGTGGCATGGAGAGTATTGTCAGGTTCAAGACCTGTGTGCAAACACTTAGGACTCACATGGAACTAGACAAATACAAAGTTTGAACAACAACTAATAGTACAAACAATTGACATGCTGGTTTCAGGAATAGCTCAGTGAGATAAGCTACTAACTAAACAATCTGAGGTGAAAGGATCAAATCCCACATTGGTCTTGACCCTTTTCCATTGTCTCTCCTCTGAAATGTGAACGATAAATACAACTTTTTTTGTGTATAGCTCAGGGAGATAAGGTGAAGGTTAAACTCTCAGGAAGATTGGAGGTTGAGAATTAAATTCCTCTGAGGTGTATGTTTTCAAAATTTAAACCTGGAAGGGAAAAGTCTACTTTACATTACCTTTTGCCAACTGGAACAATAATTTCATTCTCTAATTGTCAGAAGGACAACTCGACTTTCACCTAGGAGACTGGGGTTCATGTCCCACATGTCATGGTTGAGTACTTTCCTAATCCCAACTGCACTAAGTATCTTTACAGATACATACAGTTGGGCTTTGGGGACACTAACCCCACCTCCCAGGTTCAATTGAATAGATCAGAGAGCTCAGTGTGATAGGATGTTGGCCTTAGGACTGGAAGGTCATGGGTTCAATCCTCCTGACCTCTAACTTATTTAGAGGTTTATCATGCAAAGTGTGAACATTAAACAATAGAACAAAAACAACATCAGGGATAACTCACTGAGATCGGCTGTTGTCTTAACAATCTGAGATTGAAGGATCAAATCCCACATTTGTTGTGACAGCTTTTCAACATCTCTCCTCTGAAATGAACGATAAATACAACTTCCAACCAGGATAGAGTATCAGATCAATAGCTCAGTGTGATGGAACGCTGGTTAGATGAACACAATGGTTGTGAGTTCAATACTCACAAGGTGCAGACATTATGATGAGGCTTAACACCCAGAAACACAGAGTGTTTCATGTGGGAGGTGGGGTTAGTGTCCTGTGTGTCATGGGAGGGTCCTTCAAAGCCCAACTGTATGTATCTGTAAAGATACTTAGTACAGTTGGGATTAGGAAAGTACTTAACCATGACATGTGGAACATGAACCCTGGTCTCCTGGGTAAAAATCCTGAGTTGTCCTTATGACACTTAGAGAATAAAATTATTGTTCCAGTTGGCAAAAGTAATGTATTTCTATGCGCCTTCCGCGGCATAGGGGTACATTTAAGACATTTATTATTTCCTACACAGCCCTTCTCGGGGCGGCATGTGGGAGAGTGCCTGCCCACACGCGCCCTTTGGGCGGCATGTGGGCAGCGCTGATGCGAACCCCAGTCTCCTGGATGAAGGGTTGATGCACATTCGACTCTGCCACCACCTCTGCCGCCACCTCCAGCAGTTACAGCACGTATTTAACACGAACTGTTGGGGGTTCAGGAAAGAAAGAAATTGTCTGTGAAATGCAGGAGACAAACAACAGACCATCAGGGTGATTGAACCCATGACCTGTGTGTCCTCTAACCAGCGTTCCATAACACTGAGCTATTTGATCTGATACTCCAAGCTGGTTGGAAGTTGTATTTATCACTGACATTTCAGAGGAGAGAAGTTGAAAAGCTGTCAAGACAAATGTGGGATTTGATCCTTCAACCCCAGCTTCTTGAGTCAGCAGCTTATCTCAGTGAGCTGATCCTAACGTAGACGTTTCAAGTTTTCATTCTAATATTTGTTGTTCACACTTTGTATTACAAACCTCTAAATAAATTGGCTGTCAAGGTGATTGAACCCATGACCTGAGTGTTTTTTAACCAGTGTTGTATCACATTGAGCTATCTCATCCAACATCAATACCTGGTTTAGTGGAGTATTGATTTCATCATGTTGGGTTAGGGTTGGACCTTAAAATTTAATGGATCAACCAGTACTTAACCAGGGACCTGGTAAGTATTAGTCCTACTTACTTTGTTATTCAAAAAGAATCATGACATAAAATACTCTGCACTCATCTGGGGAGAAAGAGAGAGTTCATTGGATTATTCTGGTTCAGTAAATGTATTTTTCTTAAGGAGGAGTAAAAGATCAGCTGACACAAAGTGTGAAAAAATGACATGTGTGATACATATTAATATTAGGGCTGCAACCAGGGGTGAAAGAAGGCTGCTGTGCTGGATACTGTGGATTGGTTACTCTGCTTAGAAAAGTGCTCTTATAAATATAATATGGTACAATAAACATACACATTCTGCTTGCATGACTACTTTTATTTTAGATACTTCCTGTACATTTAGCAGCATAGAAAACTTCTTAAAAAGCAGTCAAATAAAATGTTTACATTATGCATAGACTATTGTAGTTACTATTAGTTACTGTAATCTAATAATATATACTAAAATAACTTATGTGGGCCGTTCTGCATAATCAGTACTTTTACTTTTGATAATTTAAGTACACGTTGCTAAAAATACTTTCAACTAACATATTTCATGCCTCTTGTTTTTCCTCTAGTTGTTCTTTACACTTGTTTTGCTTCTTTTTCTCCACAATGTGAATCATTATCCACAAGTCATAGACTAAACTGTTTGAGTGAATGTTTTTTATGGTTCCTGTTTCTTTTATCAGTTTGACTGATTAAATTAATTTACATTTTTCTGCATTTAGCACTTTGAATGAGTCAAATACCTTTTCTTGATTGTACATACTTTTATATAGGTGACATTTCCAATGCCGGACCTTTATCTGTAAGAGTATTTCTACAGTATGGTATTAGAGTTTTGTTAATTAAAGGATCTGAATACTTCCTCCACTGCTGGTTTTAGTCTTTATTTCAGTATGTAGCCAAATATGTGTAACTTATATTAAGCCATCTATTTTTCAACATTTTAAACACCATGAAGGTGTGAAGGTACGTCACCGTGACGTAGGGTGTACACAAGGAAGTGGATAGTGAGTGTGCTGGCTAACCCTTCTGGCTAGTAGCTACATAGCTTCATTTACAGCTTTTATGCAACATGTTAGCGCCACTGAGCTAAACCTGGCTAACACCGTGTAAAAGTCTACCAACAACACAGAACCCGTCACGTTACTTACTGAATGGTGAGCCAGGAGCACGTGCAGGTGGATAACGAGGCTGCTAACTGAAGAGAACATGTCTGCTATTCTTCCCCCACCCACCAATTTCCTGCCATACCGGCGGAGGACTCTTTCCTATTGGTTGACGCCCCGGAGAAAGACGCAGCCAGGCTGCCGCTGATGACGTCATGTATTTCCTTTAGATCACCTGAACGTCACCTCAGGAGCGCGTTCAGCTTTTCTGGAATCAGTAGTTGGACCTTCAGCTTTATATTTACATTTCCACATTTTATATTTATTGTCTCTGCAGCCTGTCAACACATCACTGGGGAGACTTTTACATTTACATGATGCTTTGAGTGCAACTATCTGAATGGCACAGGTGGTGTCTCCTGCGCCACTTAACCCTTGTGTTGTCTTCCATGAACTTGTCCATCACTTTTTAAAACGTTTTTGTCACTTTCGTTCAACATTTTTCTTTAAATTCATGGTAAAAAAAATATATACCCAATTTATAAATTATTTATACCAATTGTTAAAAAGGCAGAAATGAATTAATTTTGACTAAGGGTTAATATCAAAAGATGTTAAGTGATCACAGACTGGTTTATATCAAAGCTTAGTCAGGATACTGTTTTGAAACCATTTAAACGTGTTCTTCAAAGGTTATAAAAATTGAATAAAACGCCCAAAAATCAATGAATGTAATCATTAACTTTACCTGCACAGAACATTGTATGGGTTCCATACAACATACATCCATGTTAGGACCATATCTGGGCATTTTGGCTCAAAGAAACCCATATTTGTGATATATTAAAAAAAACAAAAAAAAAAAACACATTTGACCCGAGGACAAAACAAGGCGACCAGGGAGGCTGTCCATCCCACGCTTCCAGCGGAGCTAACAAACACTTCTGCTAAAAGGATTATAGGATCTGATAAGAAATGTTTTCAGGATATTATTTTTGACTGATGGGACACTATTGCCTGCAAGGACAAATGTTCACTGCAGAGGAAAACTGAAAGAAACACCAGACAACTGGTTTATAGACCTTTGATCAAAGCTCTGGAGAACAAATGAACTTGGACCAAGGTGCTTCTGATGTACTGGTAAACATGTCAGTAAATAAACTAAAGCTACAAAATTTGACTCCTTGCATTCACCCAGGCCCGTCTAATAATAGTACAATATAATAGGCAGTATAATAAAATAAAATGTCAGTGCATCCACATGACACTTGACTGAGCGCGCCGGCCACCAGCTCCAGAGCGGGGGAAGGCTCTGTGCTTTGCCTCCCTGATTCTGACCAACAGACTCTCCTCTGTCGGTGACCAGCACTGGCTCCTCCTCCTGCACGATGACGGCTCCTGCATCCACCTCTTCCTAAACACAGATGAACAAAAACAATGGCTGATTAATAAAGCTTTTGGTTTAATGTCTGATGTTTCCACAGCATGCCCTACCTACTGCAACGAAATGGACCGTGCAGCCAGCGGCCCCCAAAACCCAGCCTGGGCCAGTCAACCCACGATCCAGGGCCCTTCATGAGCTCGAAGCACAACCACCCGCATCGTCCCCAGGCCACAGCTGAAGGTGCGATCCCCCTCTTTTTGGAGGAAAACATTGGGGGGGGATATTTCATCAAGACATCTGAGTGAAAGGGGGAAATCTCAATAAAAACTACTGCATTAAATAATTCTAAAGAGCCCTCTACATTTTTTTGGAGGGGGAGGGGGACTGTGCTGAATATGAAAAGGCATCTTATTTATGTTTACATTTGCACTGACTTCAATGTGCACAGCAGTTATCCTACTGCGTTTCTATAGGAAATGGTCTGCTGCCACACACCAGGTTATAAAAAAAGGTAACTGATTTCCAAAATGCAAACGCAGTTTCATCCAGAGGCACACCACCTTTCCAGATTGCTAAACTTGATTCTTGTGAAGATGAAGTGTCCACTTGCATACAACATAGTGGTGGAGGGGGAACATTACAGCATAGTAATATTTTCTATGGCAATACTGTATCAATAAAGACGCAAAGTATCGATCTTTTGGATATGTGTTGGTAAGTTTGTCTGCTTGACAATCCAATTTTGCAGCAATAAAATTGAAGAGAAACAGAAATTGATCTTTTGAGATAAAACAGATGTTTACTAAGTTACCTTTTGGGGACATAATTAGAAATTTGGAAAAATTTAAGTTGGGAAAGACGTAATAAATTGCAATAGGTTTAAAATTGCCATAATATCGAATTGTAACCTAAGTATCTTAATGATATTGGATCGTGAGGCCTCTGGTGATTCCTCGGGCAATACCCAAGGAATGTAATTTAGGAATCCAACTAAAAATTACTTTCATTATCCTATAGTTGCTAATTATTATCTCAAACATTTGCACTGTAAAATGTCAGAAAATTGTGAAAATGAATGTCAATGTCAGGGTTTTGTTTTTACAGTCCACATCCTAAACATATTCAGTTTACTATGATATAAAAACAAAGTCCTCACATTTGGGTTAGGGTTACAACAGGTTAAATTATTCTTTACCACCAAATTTCATGGCTGGATTCTTTCTCAGCAAAAACAGATATTATGGCAAAGGAGGGTAAATCCATTGGCCAAAGAATGGCAGGAAGCACCAGGGCTCAGAGAACATGTCTTAGTGTTGTAGCCTACTAGTAACAGTAAAGCTGCTACGAACGCTATTGTTTAGGAAAGTCTAAACGCGGTACCACACACAAATACATGAAATAAATACAAGAGTTTGCGGACAGTGACATCCATTATTGGGTACAGTCCGGTGGTCTGGGGGGCCTTTGGTTCTCAGGCCAGTGTCGGATGTAGTCACATAAGAGGAGGCTTAATGTCATGTCTGGGGTCTGATTCAGTCTTGTTCTGAAACGTAGGACCTTTGGCTCCCTGGACTCCCTCGTTTTTTTTTCTGTTTTGTCTGGCATGAGATGACTCACACTTTGCCCCATCAAGGCTAATTAATGAATTTTCAGACCCAGGTCCTCTAATTCTTTTACCCTTTTCTTGAGTTTTGATCGCGGTAACAGAGCCTTTGAGTTGGCTAATTGTTTCACACTCTTCTAAATCCTGTCTATATCTATTTCTGACTTTCCACAAATGTGCCAATAATGTAGTGGTGTCCTCTGCGTTATCTTGAACGAGAGGCCACAACACTGTCTTTTTCTTTAACCTTTTCCTTGTTTTTTCAGCTGTTTTATCTGCCATTCCACACATTATTAATTCCATTTGTTTTTTCCATGGTTTGTAGGGTCCGCAACCTAGGCCGGTAATTATATGATCTCTTTGAGCCTCCATTATTCCAAATATATTGTTATTTATTTATTTTATTTTTTGACTTGAGATTACCTTCACACTAATTGCTACTTTTTTGATAATCCTCAGTGTCACTACCCTTCACGACTATTTTTAGAGACGTTACCATTTGCCTCCTTGGACTCTTCTTCACACTAATTAAGCCAATTTAGCGCTGCCTTTCGCGTCTACTTAACGACCTTTGCGCGATTTTCAGATCTTTCGACACTACACATTCACACTTTTTCTTTAAAGTGTTACCGTTCGAGTCTGTCTTTCTCTGCATTACACAACCTTTATACGTATTCCCCCTTCAACAAAATTCATCAATATGGTATGTTCCTACAATCCAACCTCTATTTCTAGATGTCAAGATTAATCAAAATACCGTACTAAATTGTCAACTAGAACCAAGGACCTCACACATTCAATTTAGCTTTCTCCAATATCGCAGATTTGATATAAACAGGTTCTGCTTACCTTTTAGGTGGGCCCTTGGTGAATGATCAGAGTGTCCGGTTCTGCTTGTTGTGTCCAATGGAACCTCTTCCTTCTGGCGGGCTCGCCAAAAATGTTGGGCCACAATCCTGCCCTTCTAGATTCTTTCAGGAAGAAGGGTTCAAGTCCGTAGGTTGGATAGAGAAACGTTTATTCAGATAGAATATATTCTAGACACAAAGTTACAGAGAATATGCATCCATAGCTCTCCCAAGTTTGTCTAACCCTTCAGCCCTTTCTGCTTGATCTTATGTGCTCAGGGGGCAGCAGTTCAGTTGCTACCGAGTGACATGTTCGTGTGCTGTCTTTTGTCTCCATAAGGTTAGTGTCTAGCAGAGATTGGCCTGTACAATAGATAACAGGTCTCAGACTGCCACTGGAGAGGCCCTTTACCCAAAAACAGGACGTGTCCCTAACCACCCTTGGCCCTGCTTTTCAGAATTGACTCACTCGGCAGAGCTATGGTTGGACACATTGTACCAAAACAACCTTTTATAAGGCCACAGTGAACTATGAACTACATGCTTCTTATTTAGAAGAGAACCTAATAATCACACTGACACCAAGCAGACTATGTGTAATGGTTTAGCTCTTTTAGCTCAAAATCTGAATTTAACACAATATAATGCACTACGTGAATATGTTTATGAGCACACATGATAGGAATACATTTTATTCTAACACTGTTCAGTTTCAAACATTTCACACTGTTTGCACCTTAGACACATTTCCCTTTGAACGCATCAGTTGCTTAACCTCCTTTGTTAGTTTGCAGTTTATACTGGAATTCCTATCCTTTTGAATTTATTTAGATTTTTTCTTCCAATGCTTTGGAGTTATGTTTGACCAATATTTTACCACATTCATAGTCAGTTTCACTTTGATTGACAGCTGCAAACAGGTCACTCATTTTGTTATTGAGTTAGCAGAACAGCTGAAGGCTTTATTAAGAATTGTAGAAGGATGTGACTATATCCCTTTTGTGAGAAGGCCAATTTTCCCCCACACAGCTTGTAACAATTCTTGTTTGGGCCTACCGTGATTCTTCTGCGGTGCTTTTGCGCAGGCTGCGTCCAATTAAGTGGATCCGCTGGCACGGAATGAATGAAGCGTGCTGCTGTCCTTCCTTTCAAATCCACTTTTCAGTCTAAGGATAGTTTTTCAACAAAATGTAGAGGCAATCTTTCTACAAAAAAATGATACTAGAGGAAATCTGCAGCCCTTTCCAACACTTGCTTGTGCGAATAATGAGGTCGTCGTACGGTTAATCCTTTATTTCATAAATATATATAAAAACACGAACAAAAATACTGAATTGAACCATTAAAAACGAGCAGACGAGAGCTAAAACCCTTATTCTACTCTCACACCGCTGAGGTTGGGTAAAACTGCGTGTCTTCGTAGGTCCCCCCCCGTCTTTCCCTTTCTAACCTCTGATTAGCACTAGACTACACACAGGTGCGCAGGTGACGTAACGAACACACGCACGCGCGCGTCCAAATAGGCTACAACAGTTACCATGTAAGGTGCGGGGACACGAAAATATATCAAACAAACCAATTTATTAAGCACATAACCGCAGTTTATTTGCCGTTCCAGCTGTAACTAGGCAACGGAGACTTCTACACGGGGAATAATTAGGGAAGCGCGTCTTTTAACGTGATAAAATGTGTTATTAGATATATATCCTTAACTGGTAAGATGTTTGACCATACACTGTATAATGTAATTAATATTTACAGTCTATGGTTTGACCCAATAATAAAAAAAACGTAAGGAGTGTTAAAACCAGACAAAGAAAGGTGAAAACATCCAAACTGATTCTGATTCTTCTGCTTCTTCTTCTTCTTCTTCTTCTTCTTCTTCTGCTGCTGCTTCTTCTTCTTTTTCTGCTTCTTCTTCCGCAAACAACTTTTAGGTGCATACCGCCACCTACTGTACAGGACTACGTAACATCATGTCATTTTGTAACTCATCAACCCTGTGTCTTTTAAACAATTGAATTAGTACCTTCCTGGTGATTCTTATCTCCTCTCCTTCTCCTTCTGTTCTCAGTATGTCCATCAGATTCCACTCCCGCCCTGCCTCCTGAACCCTATCTTTAAAAACCCGTCTTTCCACCTCATGTGTAGCCTGCAATATGACTTGTTCAGCAGTTTGCACTATTCCTTTTCCCCTTTAAAAACAAGGTGCCATTATAATGTCCTCCTTCCTGGTCCTTGCAGTATAATTCTTTATACAGACGTTTGTATTTTATAATATCTCCTTCCTTTCCTGTCTTCCTCCCACCATTTCTGCCATATATTAATTCCTTTCTTCTTAACCACAGTGTTTCCTTCGCTTTTTCCTAATGGAATTGGAACTGTTATTTCCTTTAGTAATGCCTCTTGGGTAGTTTGTCTGCACCCTCGTTCCCTTTTACCCTCATGCTGGCACCCAACAAAACTGAACAGCTATGCCACCACCCCGTAATCTTAGGAGCCGTCTGGGTAAATCTTTAGATAATTATATTAACTGTTTTTCAGGTAAATGCTTGTTTTAACTCCCACTTCTTCTTCTTTTCCACCATATCAATATCTTCCATTACTTCTGGAAAAAGCCATGTATACTAACAGCAGGTTGGCAGTGGTGAAATCTAAGGCTTCCATTTCATATTCTCTCACTCTCTTTTCCATCGTCCGTCCAAACCCAAGCCCCTGAAACTTGGAATACTTCCAATGTTTTCTTTCCTACTCCTTTTTAATCGGAACCAATATGCCAGAGCAAGTTTCTCTCTTCTTAACACCAGTGGTGTCTCTCCTGCTTCTATGAGTATTGCGTTAATTGGGGTTGACATAATAGCTCCAATGCATACACGTAATGTGAAATTGTTTTTGCTGCTGCTCCATAAACTACACAACCATAAACTATTAATGACCTATAGCCTATGGATGTCAATTAGAGACTGTTTATCTGCACCCCAGTCACATCCAGCCACAGCTCTCAGACGGTTTCTAACTTTTTTGCATTTAGTTTCCAAGTGTTTGATGTGTGTTTTCCATGTATACTTAATATCAAACCATAGACCCAGTTACTTAAATTAATTTCCTTTCTCCATTAGATGCATATACTGTATAATGTTAACTTTTCAGCATGGCACTTGCACTTCTTTGTGAACATCATGTAAGAGGATTTGCTTGTTGATATCTTTAACCTGCCTTTGGTCCCCCAGTGGCTAGAAATAGCAATAGGTGTAAACCAAGCGCTGTGTATCCTGCTCTGCCTTTGAGAAAAGGAAAGCTCAGATGGGCCAATATGGAATCTTGCTCCTTATGAGGTCATAAGGGGGGAAGGTTACCTCCCCTTTCTCTGCTTTGCCCGCCCAGAGAATGTGAGAAAAAGAGAGACATCATGGCTTGAAAGAAAGCAAAGCATGGCAATTAGTCAAGACTGAGGAATGCCACTGCCTACATCTAAATCCATAGACACCTCAGATCCAACCTTAACTCTAATTTTCCTACTTATTAAAAAGTCCATAATCTAATTATACAACATTCCTCCAATATCCATACTACTTAGTAATAAGCAGTCCTTCCCTTCACATTGTATTGTCATAAAGTATAATGTGATGTGTTATGTAGGCTACCTGCATTTCTACGGGTTTTATGGTGAGTGAGTGAGATCTTGCCAAAGTCTTGCATGCTATCGAGAGGGTTTTGTGAATATACTGCATGTGCTCAATAAAAGAATAGCTCCGGCTAAAAGAGTTTTAAGCCTCCGGAATTATAATTATTCATGATATGCCTTTTCGATGTCAAAATACACTATTGCCATCAGCTCTTATTTCATTTTCAATGCCTTTTCCACGTCATTACTTACTGTGATATCCAAGGCAGTTCTTCATTATGATGCATGAATGATGCACGTATGTTGTAATTTAGCTATATGTTGCTAAGAATGTAGTTCAAACGTTGACGTGTGGAGGGCAGTAATAAGCGTAGCAGCGTCGGAACCGGAATCCTACAAGAAGAAGACCCCTCACTGAACAGTGTTTGGCAACGACGGGGTTAAGGAGTGTATAGGTCCAAATCGATGCCCCTCTCCCACACGTCGCCATGAACAAATGAATTCGCGGGGAATTAAATACTCATTTCACAAAGGAGAAAGAGTCCTGTGCTTTGAACCAGACCCCACCAAGGCTAAAGTGTTGTATGACGCAAAGGTAACATTGTTTTGTAGAAGCAATTTAGCTCTTCTGTATTTCGACTTTTTCCAAACGAGTACTTTATGTTAGAAAAGAAGGGTTGTATATGTAAGTGTGGTAACGTTGTATGAATCGACCATGACGACCACTTAGCTAGGCCTGAGAAAAATACCGTTCACTGTTAATATTTCTTGCATGATTTCGGGTACGTTTGGTTGCACGTTTCTATTTGACGCGCATTATTTAGCTTAGCAACGTTAGCGTTAGTAACGACAACTATGACATCTTGTAGTTCAATTCAAAGGACACTGCTTGATGAAACGTCTCTTACAAAACTACCACCAAAGCATGCGATAACGTTATTTAAATAAACGTTAGAGATATTTCATAGAGCAGTAAAGTAGCGATAGTTAAATGTATAGCTGGGTTGCTATCACCCAAAAGTAGTTTAATGCCAACACCTAGCTAGCTAGCTAACGTTAATAAACAAACGGATCAACACATGTTCTGCACCACTAACGTGGGCAACACTGACCATTAAAATGTAACGTTGCTAAGAACTGTTAACTTAGCTACTGTCTTATTTTAATGCCATTTTTATGATAGCGAAGAAGATAATGTCAAAAATGCTTCAGCAGAGTTTGAGTAACGTTATTCTTTTTCTTGTTGGGTTTGCGCAATGTCGTTTTCAGTAGAAGGTTTTTTTAGCTAGCTAGCTACATCAACGCATTCCAGTCTGGCTTTTGCTAACCGAAATTAGCATTTGGCATTAGCTAGGTGTTGTGACGTTACTGTATGTTTGAGTTGCAGTGGTGTATAAATAGCTTAACATACTTATATTATTTCGTTAGTATACTAACGACAACAATGTAAAACACCAGATTATAAGTCATACATTCAACATTTAATTTTACTTAAACAATAAGTTAAAAAGATGTTACGTGTTGCTGCAAAATTATAATTACATACACACACACACTTTAAGTTAAAGTATTAAAAGAAAGAGGGAATATGAGAAATGCTCCGTTCTATTGTACATATCTAAATATGTAAGCATCATTTTACTGTTAACGTTGGTTGGAAGTTAAATAAGTGACAGTGTTGTGTTGCTAATTCAAGTTGGACAAGCTTCATTTAGGAATCCCTAGACCCTTGCAGTATGAGGAAAGCTTAGACTTACAGTTATCATAATTATTTGGCCCTGATAATGATTGAATTGCCGTTTGTTTCCACTAAACGTAGAATCTGGGGGAAACAATAAAAACTTTGACGTTTCCTGTGAAAATGCAAGTAACTGAATGTATAAAGTGTCAAAACATAAAATACTCAGTGAGCCTGAACATGCTTGAGTAAATGCACATTCCACCTGTGCTGAATTAACTAAAGTTTGAGAAATGGCATTATCTGAATTGTGAGTAGAAGCATTGTCCTTTAAACTATTGAGCAAGGCTGGTTTTTCACATTACAGGTCATTGATGTCTTGATTGGTACAGACGAACATGGAAAAAGAATCCCAAAGTACCTGATTCACTTCAACGGTTGGAACAGAAGGTAACACTAAATGGCTTGCAATGATTAACATTAGATGAGCACATAGTTACTGCCACCTACGTACTTAAATATATCATACTCATTGTAGTGTTTATCTTTGCAAAATCTCATGTTCATCAACTTTTGTAACCATGCAGGTCTGTGAATTTTTATTTTTTAAATGTGTGTGTGTTTTTGGTTAGCTGGGATCGTTGGGCTGCAGAGGATCATGTCCTAAGGGACACTGAGGAAAACCGTAAATTGCAACATAAACTGGCTCGCAAAGCACTAGGTCGCATGTAAGTTCATGTTATGTTCATTCATTAAGTCACTCACTCATGGAGGTAAATACAATCATAATGATTAACCATTTAGTATATGAATTGTATATAGTGTATCACTAAGGCCTCTCTTGAGAGAGCAAAATCATTAAATGCCTTGTGTTACTTGATTATCAGGCAATAGAAAAGTTGTATTGTTGATTTCAGACAGGCATGATGCTGTCAGTGAACATACTGTATATGACACCTATAACTCAAACCACAAGTCTAGTTAACTGCATGTCTGTGTCCACATGTTTTGGATTTGACCCTTTTATTAGTTTGTTCTAATTTTAGATCAGACTGATGTAGATAGCGTGTGTTTTGTTTTCTTTCCTGTCTGTAGGAAGAGAAAGGGATGGGCAAAGAGGCGGCGACGTCAGTCTGGTACTAAATCCTCTCTGAAGACTCTCCCTAAGGAGGATGACAGTGATGACGCATGTGAGAAATCTTCGTCTGTCTTTGTTTTTGTCTCCCAGTCCCCCTTAGCAATCAAATTAATCCTTTTTGTATTTTTCTGTCTCTAGGTTTGATCTCAACTTCAGAGAGCAGTGACGGGGACGACTCTGACCCTGAATCTTCTAACAGTGGGGACAGCACCTTCTCTGAGGATCTCAACAAAATGTGTGTGTGTGTGTGTGTGTGTGTGTGTGTGTGTGTGTGTGTGTGTGTGTGTGTGTGTGTGTGTGTGTGTGTGTGTGTGTGTGTGTGTGTGTGTGTGTGTGTGTGTGTGTGTGTGTGTGTGTGTGTGTGTGTGTGTGTGTGTGTGTGTGTGTGTGTGTGTGTGTGTGTGTGTGTGTGTGTGTGTGTGTGTGTGTGTGTGTGTGTGTGTGTGTGTGTATACAATAACTATATAGTATAGCCACCAGCATATAACAAGAAACAATACTAAGAATTACAATTATTACATAAATGTAACAAACTGAGAATAAGCCACATATTTTACAGCACATATCCATAATGGAGCAAACAGTGTAATACACTTCTTAATAGCTAAGTATGTGACTCCACAGGTTAGTCTGTTTACTGGTGATTGCATGTTGCTAGCAAACACAACCTGACTATCAACACGTGGCTGCACAAGTAATATTAAACAATCTGCACATCTACCAGCTATGCAATAAGAAACAGAAATATTATCAAGGTGATAATATCTCTCTCCCTCCAAAGAATTCTCACGTCATAACATGGGCTAAACTTACACATCATAGCAGAACACTTATTGAAGATCACGAGGCAGTAAAACCCATGACAGTTTAGCAAGCCACAGAATAGTTTTAACTTGCATTCTGGGCTAACCACACCACTTCAAGAAGTCAGGAAAAAGGAAAGAAAAGATAAAGAAAGCAGTCCGTTAACAGCTGATACATTCTGTCCACTTCTCCTGTTTTAGCGCAGTGCGCTTAGCGCAACTTCAGGAGTATCTGATGAAGCTCGGAAGGATTAAACACAGTGGTAATCCACCGCGATAATAAGGATATTTTAAATGAAAAGGATAACTGTTACCGTCAAAATTTCTATCTTAGTTTACTGTTACACCGGTAATCGTTACACACACAATCACACACACACATTTACAATTAGGCCTTTAGCTGATGCTGTTATATGGATCAACTTGTAATGTCCATTTATAGTAATCTAACCGCACAACCGGTGGCCTTGCATGGTAAACATGTTCTTTCTGTGGACAACTACATCCTTTTTAGTTTCTTAATACCATGCGCCTGAAGGTTCATGTCTTGACTGTTTCAGAGAGTTGAGCCAGACATTAATGTTAAAAGGGAATGTGAGGAGAAGATCGTCCATGTTGACATCAACATCCCCGATATTCTGAAGAAGAAATTGGAGGATGACTGCTTTTACATCAACAAGAGGAAGAAGGTACATGCAGCATAATCATAAGCAGTGGTACACATTATGTTTAGATACTGGTACTTCTGGAAGGCATGGTAAGACATGGAAGCATTCCTTTATTTAAATTGACTTGAGGCTTGTCCATAATTAGCCATGTTTTCTCTCCTAGCTGGTGATGGTTCCCTGTCAGATGAATGTGGTGCACATCCTCGAGTCCTACGTCAAGCACTTTGCCATCAACAAAGCATTCATGGCCAACGAGAGGTATCGGCGTCAGCAGAACACCACACAGAACAGCAGCCCACAGCCAGTCCCTCCAGAGAAGAGGTGAGTCTAAACACGCTTTGAACAGAAGAAGAAAAATTGTGCGATGGAAATCTAGGCTTTGTCAACATAGATCATCTGTTCAGGCAACTGTTAAATGTTTGTCATCCTTTCTCCCCATATTTATTTAGATCTTTCTTATATTTGTATTATGGTGCACAGTTGCAGGTCTACCTAAATTTACTAAAATGTTATGTTTTTAAAATAAAAAAATAATTTCTACAGCTGGCCCAGCTGAGACTGCAACCATTATTGTGAACTTAACTAAACCTTTAAATTTCCTTTTTGTTTTAAGCGAAGAGTTGTGTAAGGAGATGGTCGACGGCCTGAGGATCACGTTCGACTTCACCTTACCCATGATCCTTCTCTACCCTCTGAACAAGCTCAGTTCAAAAGGTCAGCTCTTCCAGGCTTTTCCTGGCAGTCAACGAAAGCCCCTTGCTCCAGCAAGTAAGTGTGCCGTGATTAACCAAGTCTAATGTGTTGTGTCAAAAACCACGGCTTGGCTGTGATACACTGCATTTGAACATTGTGCTCTACCATTAAGCTATTGGGCCCTTTTCTCTGTCGTTGTCTTTAAAGCGCCCAACGAGAGCGCAGCCCAGCCCGTTGGGGCACAACCCACCTACCCCCAGTCCACAGACAGTCAACCTGCACTGAGCGACATTTCTGCCACGACGCCGACCGCCTCAGCTCCTACGCCGAAGCGCCGGCGTCACCCTGACATGGATTGTATCTCATTCCAGTCCCAGTCACTCAGACGTTCCACCAGGAACACGTCTGGAGGTGACCGCCAGCTGAAGGGAGCAGTGGAGGTAATCGGTTTTTACTGAATTTGCTGCTAATTTAGTAAATGTTCCAACAATGCATTTTATATAAAGGGACCTTTTTTGTGTGTGGGTGTGTGGTCTTTTGAGGTATAAGAAAACAATGATTACAATTGTGTTTAAATGCATACAATGATCCAGGTGGAGGCAGTGCCACAGCATCTCCGCAGCTTAAACGCCGTTTGGTCGACACCTCATCCCAGCCCAAGTTCTTCCTCAATCTTGACAGAAGTAAGATGACACGGTATTAAAAAATATTACTACAAAATAATATTACATTATAAATAAAAGCTTATTGTAATATAACTCTTAACTGCAATATTTAACCTGACTTAGGGGAGTTTTCTACCACCAGTTGCAATTTTCTTGGCCCTTACTTTATTTTAAATTGTAAATTAGGTAGACTTTCATTCTGCTCAGGATGATTGGTATCAGAAAAATCAATGACTGTTTTCATGGCCTGCAATTATCCAACAGTGTTCTTAGCTAAATAAGACAGTATTCCAGTCAAGCTATTACAAGTGTTGTTCATAGACTGGTTCCATGTTTATTCCTTCCTATAGTCCATAAAGCTCATCCCTAATGACCGTAGAGTATAGACCTTTTTCGAGGTTTATGCAGCGACCTGTGGCCCATTACTGTGTCATTCCCTCTCTCCCCCCTTTCATGTCTTCAGTTGTCCTATAAGAATAAAGGCCTTAAATGCCCCCAAAAAAAAAAAAGATGCACACAGTCGGACAGCTGTCAATATAATGCATCACGTGAAACATTCAGTATAATCCTGTTCAGTGGAGTGACAACTTTTTGAATTTATAATTACCAGTTTTGCCCAGTAGATGGGGTTGTCCTTCTTCTCTCCTCACACATTCATCCCCTCTCAAGTGTCTAATAAGAACTTTACGCTCTCAAAGCCATTTTTTCATTTGCAATGCTTGCTCTTGGGGGGGGGGGGGGGGGGTTTGAGTCTCTGTACAGTATAGACTGTGGTCTAGACATACTCTATAAAGTGTCTTGTTATGATTTGACTCTAAATAAAATTGAAAACATAAATGTTTTTAGCCATATTTCAGCAGTGATGAGCAACACAGCTTTCATCATCACAGTTTCTCTGTAAATGTTTAACATTCTTCTTTTTTACCCAGAAACCCCAGTGCACAGTGGCTCATCCTCCCCGTTGCCCTTGACGCCAAGCAAAGAGCGAAGTGGTCCTTTCTATGGCCTTGAGAGCCGGAGAAACAATGAGCTTAATGAGGTGATGAAATTGTGTGTGATAAATGTGCTATTAACTGCAACGGAAACAGTGTCTTGCTCAAGGACACTTGGATAATTACATAACCTGTATGAATGGAAATTGTCAGACCAAGCAAAATACCCTACACTGTTTGGTCCTTGTGTGTGTTTAATGTCTTCATACAGGCCCTTGGTAATGCTAAGTTGACATTGACTGTATAAACATATTTAACACCCTTCATGTAGTCAATTCAAAATTGTGGCATTTCAGTGTAATTATGTGAAACCTCAAAGCTTCTGTTAAATTATTTGTCCTTTACTCTGACGAGCAGGTCCTAAGCTGGAAGCTGACTCCTGATAACTACCCGCTGCATGACCAGCCTCCCCCACCCTCCTACCTGTATGGATCACAGCACCTCTTGCGTCTTTTTGGTTGGTGTCTCTGATCCTTTTACTCTCACTAGTTCACCTGTATGATTTCAGTAGTTTCATGGTGGTGGCGGAGCAGAAGTTCCCCTCGTATTTTATGATTTTGAACACATTCTCGTCCATTTGTTGTGCAACTTCCTTCTGTTCCCCTGCTCACTGTCTTGCCTTTTTTTTTTTTTTTTTTCTCCAGTGAAGCTTCCTGAGATTCTAGGAAAATGCAGATCCCTGAGAGGAATCTAGCCCTGGTCAAACATTTGGAGCTCTTTCTCAGGTAAGTGAATGTTGTGTTGAAATCAGAATTTGTGTCAGTTTATGATTAGGTATAAGAGGTCTCTAAGGTAAGTGATTAACAACGCAAGACAAACTATGTAATTAAAATAAAGATATTAAATGCAGGTTTTAAGTTTTTTTCACTCAGGAAAGTACCAATCTTTTGTTCACCCGGCCTAAAAGCTTACAATTTCTTCATTAAAACATTCACGCATAATATTGAAATCTCACCCCCTTCTTGAAAAAATGGATTGTGCCAGCTGGACAATCCGTGTTTAATTTCCAAGGAGGATATATCGTTAAAAAGGTGCTGCATTCAGTTAAAGGGACATATAATAAGAAGCACTTAAAAATGCACCTTCCTAATAACTTGCAGGGCACATTAACCAAGATTTAACATAGCTAAGCATTAAAGCTCTATAGTATCAGCCGGACCTGAGCTGCAAAAAAGTTCTCATTTCACAAGAAGAGAGAGGCAGAACCTGGAAAACATCCATCTCAAGAACACCCTTGACTAATACATTTGATGCCTAATGCACAGTACTCTAATGAAGTGTTTGGTCGTCTGCCTCACAGTAGCGTAGTAAAAGTACGAAATTAAAACCCAGAAAAACAAAAAGGCAAGGAATAGTAAGTAAATGAGAACATGGGAGGATGGGAAGGGGGTGAGAAAGAGCATGTGTTAGAGGGAGGGTGATGAGTGGGCGTTACACAAGCGCGGGAGTCTAATCTTTAAATCCTCCCTAGTGATCTTCAGTTTAGCCGGTTCCAAACCTGGGGATTTAGGTCCTCTCATTTTCTAATCAAACACACACAGTACCGTCTTCTGCCACCAAGCGGTGCTGTGGAGCAACATCTCAACTCACCATGGAGCGGGCACAGGGACAAACCAGAGTCTGAGAGCCAAAATTACCTTGATGCCACTACTCAACCAAAAACAGTATAAAAATAAACTGTACCCGTGCCACAAAATCCCAAGGTGGTCTTTTAAAAAAGCTGGAGCTGGCATTCATGTAGGAAGAGAGTGGTGTGCAGTATGATTACAGCATCCAACTACATATGTGATACACAGGTTTTTTTTTTCTTTTCTCGGCGAGGGACAGAAAGGCTCACTACAGCATTGTCAACATAAGACTGTAATACTCCGCACACAAAAATCCTAATACCTCATTCTTTTCAGCAGCATTAGGAGTTCCTCTTGCCAAAGCATACTGTGCAGTGCCATTATTAGTTATACTAGTGGGAACGTGGGCAGAAAGTTTTTTTTATTTTTTTATTATTATTATTATTATTTTTTTTTTTAAATATAAATACACTCCAGTGGCACCGGACTGAAAATCACTGCATCTCTTTTCATGGAATATCATTCTGCAAAATGGTACAGACAACTTGCAAAGAGGAGTGAATTGCTTCAAAGTAAATTACTTTCGATAGTGTTCAATGCAAAATCCCTGACATTTTTTCTTGGTAATTCATATTTTTTTTTTTGTTTTTTTTTTACCGTGTTGGAGACTCTGCTGGACACAAACTAAAATACTGATGTCTTTTGGGAAAGCTTTCATGCCTTTTACTCTGAAATCAGCCTCATGGCAGATTGTGCAGAGCGGGCAAAAACTGATTGATGTCGCAGAGACTGAAGTGCATTGCATTCTGGGATTTGGCCACAGTTGATCTCTCACTCTCCCTTTCTCCGCAAGAATGATTATGATTGTGTGTGTGTGCGCACATGTGTATGCACACGTTATTCTGATTTACAATGTGTATGCTTAAAGCAGCTTGCCTTGTGTTATTACTGATCTAACAGCAATAAAGATTAGCACATGCCTACATTTCTGGCACCAAAGAGCCCCAAACCTTTTTCTTATTTACTACATATGCATTAAAACCCGTTGAATGCTTTTCACTGAATCCCTGTGAATCTTTTTTTATTTTTATTTGCAGTGAAGAATTGGGTTTAAATTAAACTAAGTCTTTCTTACCGTTGGGCATTGTCCCCTTTAATTGTCCCATTAGATTGTCTTGTTTATTCGTTGTCAAAGTATTAAATTTTCTGATGAGGATAATTTTGTTTGCATTGAGATTAGGAAGGCCGGTGGAGCTAAGATGAGATGGCAAGATTTAGAGGATTTGGCCAAGTAGAGGATACTAAGAAGATTCTGGATTAGTTTTCCCTGCTACTGATTAGATGGGGGGGGTGTTCACTCTTCCCTCTCTGACCGTTGGTCGGTCAGTCATGTTCTCTGTCTTTCAGTCATAGCGATTGGTTCTCTGGTGGTGGTATAGGGATGGATGAGGGGGCTTTGTGTTTGACATATATACCCCCGGGCAAAGGGCAAGGGGTCTAGGATTTATGTGGAATCAGCCAGGGATATCTAGGAAAACCAGAAGCGGAAGTGAACTGGGACGTGGCCTTTGAGATACGTTCCTGTCATTGCTTTTTGCTTAATGGAAGCCTGTCGTATACAATGACAAAACAGCTTATGTTGAAATAGTTAATGTGAACAGAGGGCTTCTAAACATTGTTTGAGTTGTTGGACAAAATATCTCACCAGATTTTCCCTCTCTTGTACTTCCCTCTCTTAGGTTTCTGGCAGAATTCCAGGAGGATTTTTTCCCTGAGTCTGCATATGTGTCAGCATCAGAGGCCCACTACAGCATGAAACAACCAAGGCCAATTTATTGAAGGAGACGTCTGCCATTGTTTCCTTCCCTTGCTTGTCTTTACCCTGACCTACCCTATAGCTTGTAACGACTGACCTGTCTGGGCTTGTGTACAGAGGAAGAAATGGCAGCGGTCTCTGGAATTCAGCTGTTTTGTGTTTTCCTGGTCCAGCCATTCTTCACCTCTGGCCTAACATTAGAGTTCCGCTGTTGCCTTGTGGAACTACTTTCTTCTACCATGTTATACCATGTGCTCTGTTTGTTGGACTATGCTTTATGTCGAGACAGCTTGCTCTGCTTTGCTTCAATGTACTGCTGCAAGGCATGTCGTGTGCTGTGTGTTGTCATGCGCTACCTTTTTGTCAGCATCGTAAGATTTAATTCACAGGAGATGGCTACTACTGAGTCTTCCAAGCCTTTTCTTCTTCTTTGTTACCAGGCCTACAGCTGGAAAGTTCTCTAGCCTCTCAGATATAATGGCGTTTTTCCATCAATGGTAGCTGCTCGAATTGCATCCACTCTGCTTTACTTGACTCGGCCGCGGTGCCCCATGCTCCTTTTTCCACTGCAGATTAGTACTGTCGTGCTGGTCGTCATAGCAGAAAACTGGCGTGACCTAAAGCGAACACACACACAGAACGCCGAAGGTGTGTTGCTTTTGATTCTCTGCATGTCTGTTGCCACAGCCTCTGGCTTAACTATTTAAACAAGCCAGGTTTGTTCAGGACACCCCCCCCGCGTATGTCCCTAGCATTGAAGACGCAGTAAATAGTGATAATTCTTTCCGACCAATCAGTAGTCTGCAGGTTTTAACCTTTTGGTATCTACTCAGCTCGCTTGGAATCTCTACTGAGGTAGTGCTGTCAGTTATTAACGGAGAATTCTTACCCCCTCGTCAAAGTATTTTGTCACCCTTTATTGATTAGCGAGTAGTTACCATGCATTGGAAAAACGCCATTAGATGTTGGCCAAAACAAAAGATCTTTTAATCACTCGGCTCTGGAAGCAGACACAATCAGCACTGCTTCGCAAACCCACTCTTTTATACCGCTCTGACTTCGCCGCTCCTCATAGCTACAGGGTTGGAATTTTGTGGCCTGGGGAAACGCACACAGATCGAAAAGCCTTGTTCTTGTTCTTTTCGCCCTACAAACCTTTTTGGTAGCTTTGCTCTTCTTTATGTAGTGACTTTTTTGTGTGTTCCCTGCAACGCTGCCACTGACCCTGGATATGCAATCTGGATAGGATTCCTTTTAACCTACAGTAGGACTTCATCAGGATTGTTGTTTTTTTTTTCCCCCTGGATCGCTCAAGTAATACTTATTTCTTGCTTTATGCTTTAGAGTTGCAAAGGTTAATCGATTGGTTGTCACCTTTTTAAATCAATCAACTATTTTGATAATTGATTAGTCGGATTGTCTTTTTGAGGATGTCACTTTTGGGGAAAGTGCAAATGCGTGTTGCAGCCGTATTATGCTTTGGATTTTGTCCTGTGCATGTCTGATAAATGTGTAGCTGTTTTTTATATTTTTTTCCACCTGCTCCTCTCACTGTGGTTTTCTGGCAGAAAGGATACAATGTGTGCAACATATTTGAGAGTAAACCATGTGTTGCTCCCTTATTACTGTAGACGGAGCGATGTTATATCTTGTTTTAAAGGTAATCTCGTTATCAACCTGTAATCTTAATATACAGTTAAAGACCTGAGGTTGTTACTATTTGCAAATGTTATAGAAGAGCTCAGTTCATATAGTCCCAAAAAGATGAGATAATCTATTGAATATGTCAAAAACAAAATTTAGCATACATTTGAGATTTTCAGCTTGCCTGATGCCATTTGCTAAACATTTCATTAAAAATAGTCAAACACATGCTGGGAAGTACTTGTGAATGCAACAAAAGTGATCGTTATGACGTTACCCGTCATGACACTGTAAAAATGTTGATACGAACACCCGTTTATCAGTATGTTATTTATTTTTTCTTTCTTATTACCCTGTTAATCTGCTTGTTGAATTGGTTATACAATACAGACAAGGCTAATTTCAGAACAGGTAATACACAATTAGTTTGTCTTAGCTGTTTGAGCATATGCCTCTTTGCATAGCCTCATAAGACTTTTCTAATTTTTTTTTTTTTAATGTCTGTTTTTGTTTCTGTTTTCTTCATAATTTAAATAAAAACTTGATGAGATGAATCAGCTGGGAGCATGCAGATTGATTTGAATCACAAGACATCTTCACAGACCACCCTTCTATTAAAAGTTAAAATGTAGTTTGATTGTTTCATCAGCTGCCTTGACCATCTTAACCTGACAGGCCAAATGGTTTGTCACACAAACATCTGAGGAGCCAACATTGGAAACTGTTTGGAAAAAGGGCAGACACATTTAAAAAAAAAAAAAAAAAAAAAAACCCTGGCAGGAGATTGGAAGAATCATCTGTCTATCATGTCCACTTTGTTGTGTTGAACAAACGGTTGCGACCGTCACACGCCTAAACCACGCTTGTACAGTAGCTCAAAGGACACCGATTGTTTCAGTCCCCTGGTGTTCAGACACCAACGTGTTACTTGAAGCCTGAAAAAATTGATTTTCTTGTGATATTGTGAGAAAAGTGCATTGTCCTTCCAAGCCGCTGCATTATAGTGGAGTAAAATGTTGCTGCAGCTTGACATTCTGAACCTGCTACTTGCAAGCAAACGTTATCAAATCTAGCGGTGCTTATTTAAATGAACTTTGACACTATTTAATGAAAGGTGATTTAAAAAAAAAAAAAAGGAAACTGGCAAGACAAATTTGTTATTGATGTGATATGATACTGCTACTGTTCCCATGGTTTAAACAAACAAGTTGGAATTTTGATATAATGAATGTATTTTGCTGAAGATGGATGGGAGTACTGCTAAGCAGAGGGGGACATGTCTTTGAGACTCGGCGGGCAGCGTTACAGTACATAACATTTGTCAGATGTGGTCACAGCTGAATCTGAAGTGTTGTCATACTTAATTTGTAACAATTCAGTGGAGTTAAAGGGTTTAAGGTCACCATCCAATAACTCATTAGTCCCTCCGGCAGCAGCTAGTGTCAATCAAAAGCTAGATGTTTGAGGAAGTGAGGTACTTAAAGGCCCATCCTTGTGTGGCCAAGTAAAATACTTTTTCCCTGGGGGAAAAAAAAATCATAGTTAGAAAATAGTAAAGTTAATTTCAAGTATGCTGATGGGTTGAGGACCTTGGAGCTCTCCTTGAACAAGTGTCAGACAAATTTAAAAAAGCTAAAATGCTAAACCCAATTAACTGTGGAAGGTATGCTATGAAATCATAACCATACCTTAAAAGCAAAAGGCTTCACATCTGCCAGTGTAGCTGTTGTAGCTGTCACAGCTCTCTTGGACAAATTGTTTGACATTTTTGAAGAGCAGATCGCACTACTCTCATTTCATGGGGGTCCATTATTTTGGATTAGCATTAAGACTAGGCAAGGGGGAACGGCTAACATGGCTCTGTCATAAAATAATAAACCTGCCAGCAGTTAAACAAATGAGCTACAGTATGTATTAATTAGCTTTTGAAGTGCTGCTAATCATGTTTTTAAGTTTTGATGTGCACCATAGCAGCTTTTTACCCCTGCTACCAGTCGTAATGCTAAGCTAAGCTAATCAACTTATGACTCTAGCTTCATAGTTATTGCACAAACATGGGAGTGGCATCAATCTTCTCATCGAAATTGCAGAAAATAAAGCTTTGCTATCGTTCTATTTAGTTTGGACAAGCTAGATGGGAAAAACTAACTTACTAAGCTAAATGATGAATTTTATTCTATTCTAAAGCTGCAAATTAGCTAACTATTCTGAGTGGGATCGGTGTGTTTTACACATAATTACCGTAAATGTCTTGTCACTCCATCCTTGATTTCTTAAAGCTGCTTTTGTGTAGGTCTTGAAACTGGTGCTTCACGTAAAAGATGCACGATACATGTGCACAGAAACTACTTTTTGACTTAGAGTTGTTACAAGCTAGACTTTTTTAAATTGTATACAGGATAAGTAAGTCTCTTCTATACCTGTATACTGTATCTTTACTGTAAGCAGAACAATGCTCTTAGTATATTGCCAGTGTACCTATGGGAGGCTGGCTAACCTGGCTTCCGCATATCAGGGTCCTAATGGGTTTTAGTGGTGAGCCCTAATTGTATTTGGACTGCGTCAGACTTCTTATAATGAACTGCTTATCAGTGCAACCCAAGACGGCACTCTCTTGCCTGCTGCTATCATGTAGCCACAGAAGCCACCAGTGCAAGCTTCTCCATGCATCTCCAATCGATTTCCCGTCCTGCTCCATCTCTATCAACTTTCCACATGATTCAATTGTTGAGGGGGAAAATGGGATGTAATGAGATGTGAGCTATCACCTCATAAGTGCTGCTACCCGCACCTTTCACCTGATGCTGCCTCTTCTTTTGTTTGTGTTCATCCCTTTCCATCTGCAGTAGCTGGGTCCTATCTTTCCACCCCACTGTCTGGTCTCTGTGTCTGGCTTCCTCTTCAGTCCCTGAGTGGTTTTCTTTTCCTGCTCTCACATCCGTATCACCATATCTTTTGTCTACTGTTTCTTCTGATTGGTCCTTTGTCTTGTTGTTCCTCTCCTTACTTTCTTCAGAAGTCTTTCGAGACAGAGGAGTGTAAAAAAGCCTTTGTATATTTGGCGCATGCAGACATCTCTTCCCATCAGTTAATCTCATTTTTTTCTCATCTCGGCTTCCCTTCTTTTCATCCACTCCAAGCTTTTGCTTTATCAATCCATCCTTTGACACATTCATCTCCTGACACATCTTCATCAAAGTCAGTTTTTCTCTTTCTAACTCATCTTCATTCTCCAGCTATTTACCCCCCACACACACACACACACACACCTCTCCCCCTATCGTGCCGTTTTCTTCATGTTTATTCTTGCACCATGGACCTAGGAGATGGATTGCAAGAGGAGAAGGTGGACACCAGCCCTTCTGCCTCCTCTGACTCTTCTTGGACATCATTTGACCATAGCACTGACCTCACATCAGTCAGCTCTGACCAAGTCTTGACCCCCTTGGCAGCTCCTAGTGGCTGCAATCCATTGGAGGACCAGCACCTAAAGAAGTCTTCTTCAGTCAAGTTCTTTTCTGAAGCACGAACCAGGAAGGCTGCATGGAGGCGTCTTTTCTCGGGAATGAGGAGTAAGCACATTATCATAATAACTTGAGCATTTATCAGGGACAAGGTGAAAGTGTTTTCTATATATGTTGCATTTAATATAGAATGATGGACAGGTATCACCATCTGCAGAGTCACAATGCTAGCATGCCTTAAAAAAAGTCAACATGGCTGCATGTCAAAGTGTCCTTAAACAAGACACACCATGCATGTCACTGTCACAGTCATGCATGCATGCTGACTGTATGAGTGAATCATGGCAACAGTACATAGGTTATTCTCCTTGATGCATTTCATTTTAAATATGGCATCTTGGTTTGACCTGTAATTGCAATCACATTTTTGTGATTGTATTGTATTGTATTGTATTTTGAGATACATAATTTACCACATTTACATGAAATCAATTATTGGATTGAATCTGTCTTTAAATATAATTTCTGTCACACTGATGTAACTTCTATCTAATATAGTGAGTCCCTTGTTTCAAGGACACGGTCTGATCAATATGTTTTAATTAAACCCATCAATGTGTAGTTCTGCATACTTTTTGAGCTTGTGTATGTGTTCCATTGCCATTTTGATGAAGGCGTCCGATTGTATGAGTCATTCAAAAGAAGTTTAATTCGAAGAAGGCAAGGTTTGTTCTTTCTCCATTCTGATTGAGAGTTCAGTAGCAAGGAAAACAACATAAACCTATAAATGATGGGAGAGAAAAGAATTAAAGAGCTCTCCCAACAGTACATGAATGCAAGTGCTCTCACTGAGACTTTGCTTTTAGCCCACAGTGGCGATTATTATCCGTTTCAGCAGGTTTGAATCACAAGTGTTTCCGTAATTGAAGTCTGATTCCCAGTTGGAGGACTGTGAGAGTGGATAAAACAAGTCCTGCATTAGTTTAGATAGAGACCATAAATCACCTCTCCTTGAATTCTTCAGAGAATCTCAGTCTCCGACTAGTGGGAAAACCCGGGGTGTTGTTTATCAAGCCTTTATTTTTCCTTTCACTCTTTCTTTCCTACCACTCTCCATCACTCAGTGTGCCTTGATACATATAATTACCCTTCCACAGGCAAAAGTCTGAGCACACTCACTGGCTGACACTCTCACTATGTCTTTAAACCATCCCTAACTCCTTGTTGTGTGCTTGGTGTCTTTGCACGAAGACTGATTGAACTTTGGTGGAGGAATATTTTCTTTTTTTATTATCCGTCTTTGGCAGTCGCTGGGTTTCCATCTTTAAAATGGAACGTCTTAATAGAAGTGACAAATGCCAGCTTGACTTTTTGTATTGTCAAACATTTGCACATTCAGGTGTGAAGAAAGACTAATGGGGATGTAAATCTAGCTGGCAATACTAACATTTGGCAAAGAACTGTTCTTGGGCATAAGGTAATACATACATGATCATGTGTTGTATATACAATATTTGTATATACAAAATGCATGTCTTAGTAATTTGTTACTTTTATTTGTTAAATAAACTTATTCCATCCATCCATCCATCTTCATCCGCTTATCCGGTATCGGGTCGCGGGGGCAGCAGCTCCAGCAGGGGACCCCAAACTTCCCTTTCCCGAGCCACATTAACCAGCTTTGACTGGGGGATCCCGAGGCGTTCCCAGGCCAGGTTGGAGACATAATCTCTCCACCTAGTCCTGGGTCTTCCCCGAGGCCTCCTCCCAGATAAACTTATTATATTAAATAAATAGTCTGATGTCTTGAAAAAACACATATTGTATGCTTTCTTGAGAAGATTGACTGGAAGTAGGAGGCTCTCTACAATGTTCACAAACTCACCTCAAGTACCAAATACCTCTAAAACTACATAAAAAAACACTCACAGAAAGGTAAAAAGAGTAATTAGTAGTTTTACAGTTATTGGCAGTGACTTCCCCCTTCTTCCAGGCTTTTGGCTAAACTCAGCTAATCTCATCCAACTATTGGCAAGGAAACATATGTGTTATGAACTAAAATGTCAAACTATTTTAAGAAACCCCATTGATTCATCTTAATCTAGTTAATGTACACATAGCAAGTTCATATTCAACTTTTAGGACATTTGAAACGTTTTCTTCATAGTTGGATAGAACCATTAATAACGACCCTCCACATTTTCTCCTCCTCTTCCGGGTGTCCTCCTCATATTTCCCTTTCTCAGTCTCTGTCCTCCTTGTGCTGATCTCTGACTCAGTAATGTGCAGGGAAATGGTTAATGTTCTCGGGCAGTGTTTAAAGTCTAAAAGCTTACAGCGGTCAGTGCGCTTAAACCTTATTGGCTGGTGCATTTAGGAAGCTTAGTGATGATTGGACCATCTGGAACAAGATGGGATGCTTCACTTGAGAATAATAATAAATATGACATTATAATTACCGTTTGGGAACTTTTCTGAACAAAACTAAAAACAAACATGCCCAGAAAAAAGAGAGAGCGAGAGAGAATAAATAGAGAGGCAGCCCTGAGGATCATACCACAGAGGGAGATACAGAGATTTAAAGAAAAGGGAAATAAAAGCCGATACAGAAAGAGAGTAGCTCTGCTGCTGGATGACCCCATCATTACTTATTTGGACCCTCTGCCTTATATCCATTTGTTCACTTTCTTCTCGTTTTGTTTTTCTCCTCCACTCTGTTATCTCAACTGCTTCACAACTACAATTTGTCTTTCTCATTTTGTCACCCCACCACCACTGAACCAACTTAAAGTCATTTTGCTGCAGTTGTGGTTGTTGTTGTTGTTGTTGGAGCCTGCCCGTCTGCTGGAGGCAGCCTGAAGATTTAGGATACAGTCGGGCAGAGAGGCGTGCAGCATGACGGCACACTGAGTCATGAGGTAGGATAAGATATAACATTTACTCACATCACATCCTCTGTGTCTACACAATGTAATGGTGAGCTGTGTGGATGAGAGTACTGCTATACACTACCTATGGAGGAGTGTAGTGAGGGTGCAAGGGGATGTTAGTATGTCTCCGTGGAGTGAGGACATGCATGCAAATTGGCTTTGAGTGAAATTTCCTCAGTTACTTTTTATTTTCTTATGTCTTGGCTATTTAATTAATTTATTTAGATTGAAGTAGTTTACTTTTCTGCTCAAAATGCTGTATTTATTCAGTGTATCTCCCTATGGTACAGCACAGATATTCAAATATCGGTGTGCAGCTCATTTCAGCTGAGCAGAAGCTGCAAATGGTTCGGTCTTCTGGAGAATTTTGGAGGAAGTTGTGTCTATCGCACCAGGCAAGGGCAGTGTGTGGCAAACATTTTCACAGTTGGGTGGAGGCACTCTGATCTGAGCCTTCCCACTTATCTGTCTGTAGAACTGCATTTTCTACTTCTTTCAAGCTCTGTGGTTTTGACATGAAATTTGAGAGGATTTCAAGTCAGGCTTTAGTGTGAGGCAGTGCAGTCTGTAGGATGGCTGAACCCACATACACTGCTATTTTCCAGCCTAGATTAATAGAAGTAAATAATAATAATGTATACTTTATAAATTCTGCAAGCGAAAATTACAATTTACACTGTGTTAGGGTTATGCTCAGTACCTACATACATGCACTAAATGGAGAGATGTCAGAGTGAGGGGGCTGCCCATGGAAAGGTGCCCCGAGCAGATGGGGGTTCATTGCCTTGCTCAAGAGCCTCACCTCTCCTGCTACCAGTCCACCACCATAGTTTGGTCCATATGGGGACTTGAATCAGCAACCCTCCGGTTCCCAACCCAACTCTCTCGGCCTGAGCTACTGCCACCCCTGGCACCATTACTATTAACACTAGTTCATATTTCATTCAAGACTTACAAATTTGATGAATATTAAGAGTGTAATTGCTATGTAGTTGGTAGAGGATCTACCCCATAATGGTAGTAATTTAGTTTGTATGGTATAAGCAATGATCAGAACACTTACAAAACACTATTTGAACTTAAAGATGAACAAATCAATATGTTTTTTTTATTTACAATGGAGTCGTTGACAATGCGTAATGTGAATAGCGTTACATGTGGTGATGAACCCACAGAGAATTATCACTCTGCAGTTGTCCTCATACGGAGTCTGTTCAGCTCTTTTTGGTTGCATGGCCCACAACTTTTCTATTTTGGCTCAGTCCTACTGCTCTCAACCATGTTTCTAGCCACTGCTGGCAGCTGTTTTCAGCAGAAAATATCTAAAAAAATTACATTGTATACAGCACCAAACACCAGACTGGAGCATTTAGCAGCTAAAGAGAGAGAGAGATAGTTCCCTTAGGAGTTGGTTGACACCAGATCCGGGCTGCTTGGAGAATAAATACTGGTCTTTCATTCATCAGGTGGACACAAGCACAACTATAAATAAATGTTGCTCCCTGTGTGCTGGATGTGTGAATAGGCAGTTGTATGCAGGCACTTGTATTCACACATTTAAAATGTAAATGTTTACTGGTTAAACGAATGGAGATTCTTCTTACCAGATTAGAATTATGTGACAGACCTTTCTGAATAAGTCTAGGGTTACACCATCGTAATGGTTGCACAGTAACACGGTTACACAGTAATAGGAGTGAGGCTCTTATGATCCTGTCACACTCAATAACATTATGTGGCAGGTCTTGGTGTATTAAGATTAGGTTTGGCACACACTGGATGTTCAGAATCAGATATGGAATTGGTTAGCTTAGTCACAATGCACAGAAAACATGCAAGAAGTAGGGAAATAGAAAATGAAAGCATGTATTTTACTAGAAAACTGTGCCAAGATGTCTAAAAGACTCTAATGCTGTCTGATGCACCACATTTGAGTGTGAAATTTTGACCTTTAATTGCCCCTCAATGGAACACCATTGGAATTTTTGAGCATTGCTGGATGTGTGGGAATACATAATTAAGGGTTCCAGGCTATCAATGAGCAAATTAGCCATTTTTGGCTTTCAATTACATTGTTTTTATTGGGATAATACACACAAAATTCATCCAATACTAGTCTTAAATTAGATGTTGAGAAACATTGAACTTACAGTTAATTGAGCATTTGTATTGGAGCAAACTATTAACATTATAGAAAAGTGATGCACAGGAGGCAGAAGCAACAGATTTTCTGAACTGGTCAGCTGGTGACTGTGTCAGTTAATTCATGCTGTATTATGACTGATAGGAGAGAGAGGTTGAATCTCTATTCACTTTTTAATGAAACATTAAGGACCTTTGGCTCTCTGGAGTGAGCCGTCTGTTACTTCAAATCCATCAGATGAGACTTTTAGCTTTTTTTTTTTTTAGCTCCCTTTTCTCTCTTACATTCCTTGTGAGCTCTCTCCCACTCTATCTTCCTCCCATCCTCTGCTTACCGACAATCCAAATAATATTACATAAAATAAAGCTTGTGGTAGTAAGTGGATAAGACAAATAAATTACCTTTACTTAGGAGATTATGTTGCTTGCTTTTCCCAGTAAACAAACAAGTTTATATGAAATAATTTAAAATCTACAAACCCACCAGATGGACACGACGGAGGTGCAGTCATTTGGCCAGGAGTCATTTCCAGCATAACATACAAACGTGTGTGTCTGTGTGTCTGTGTGTCTCTGTGAGTGTATTTAGGAGCTTATTCTTATTCCTTACGCCTATATGTGTTCCCTACATTCTCACCTTTGCCACTACCTAGCATTCACTTTAATAGTAACTTTCATCTTACTTTAATTTTTAAACCCTAACCATCAAGGCAGGGCGAGCTAACCCATTTATTTATGTTCATAGAATTAAGTTGTAAAACACATGACTGAATAAGTGAGTTTAATTATGAAAGAAATAAGAATAATTTGCAGACTGTTTCATGTAGCTATGGTCAGGTAGAAGTCCGCAGTGGAAAACCCCAGCTAATTGATATTGGATATTTAATATTGACTCAATATATCATATCAGCATATATTTCAAACCAAGGTGAATTATGTGCCATATATAAAATTAGTCATGCAGGGGTCATGTACCAATCTGTAGTCCCTGTAGACATGGCTATAGATAGCTGCTTGGCCAAGAGTCTGTACCAGGTGGCATCTCAGAGGTAACAAACATAGCTGGCCTCTCCTGAACTGAAATGTGCAGGGCTGGCATTATATCATAATGTCATTGTAAAATTGTGTGGAACTACCATTTGCATTTTGTAATACAAACAAACTCATATATACAGAAGCCAAATTTAGCTGTCAAAAGGATGATGTACTCGCCTAGAGAGGGTGACGGTAGAGGACATCAGACCACACGGTCATAAATCTGAGGATAATCAGACAGGCAGCACTTTTCACCAGCCGGCTAGATGTTATAGAGTTGAGTGTTTGAGATTCGATACTGTATCACTTGGGTTATCAAAATAGTGCTTGCTATCGCAGATGTTTTATTAAATTAGGCCAACAACACTTCCAACAAGCTGGACAGGGATTTCTGGCATCTCTGAAGTCTCCTCCTTTTACCCTCCTTTTAGTTGCTATCATGACTCAAACATTTCTAAGCTTAATATGGAACTTGCCACACATGCATTGCTTTAACCACTTTAGAAATATATTTGTAGGAAGCCAACACAGTATTTAAAAGAAATAAATAAATACTGTATTTTAGCAGCCATGCTACTAGCAAAACAAAATTTAAATTAAAGATCTTTTCTAAGTGGACAAAACATGACTCTTTCTCCTTTGTAACTTCCTCCAGGGTATGCTTCTGCATCCTGTGCAATAAATAGGTGCTGCTCACTTTTGGTCAAGCCTGTACAGTACACTACTGGGCTTTAAAGCAGAGATCTTGGCTTTGTCACAATTTCTTGGCTTTGCTTTTAGAGTGCCTCGTTGATGTTTGGTGTCTTTCTTTGTCTATTATCTCTGCGATCTGCATTCTCTACCTGCAAGCGAGCAATTTGAGCCCTTTACTGGCAGGCTGTGATCCACTTTCTGGACTCATTCTGGTCTGTTTTTACTGAGACGCAGGTTCTCTGGTACTGTGGGAGGCTTTTTACTGCAAGGTGGAATGCAGAGCCTTGTGGAACACACACAGGCAGTGTGTAGCATAGATCAGTGTGTGCCATTTCTAAAATCCAGGCTACAGCCCTTTTTCCTGCCCTTTCTTTAATCACATTTTACCTCGTGAATTTTTTAGAAGTCTGTTCAAGCCATGCCCTTGAATTCTTGTCTGCAGCTAAATGCAAAGGGAGTGAAGATTGTTAGAAATGACCCTCATACTCCTGCCTCTGTTATAGGCCCAGTGCCTTACACCCCCACATAGACGAGACAGTGTTGATGTTCAGTGTTTAAGTCATTTCATATAGTTTGTGCTCATCCCCTTCTTCACACAGAGGCCGAGAGAGAAAAGGGAGGGAAAAGGTAGTTTATGTGATGGGTTGTGAATACATTTTTATTTTCTTACTTTGTACACAATCAGATTTTATTGTCACCAGTCGGAGTCAGCAAGGACGACTGCACTATTATGTTGTGTCCTTCTTATATTGTATACACATTATTGTTGTGTTAATCTCTTGCTGTCTGCTCTATGCCCAGGGGCACAGCTGACATCTGCCTGCTCTGACCAGAGAGAATGCTTTCACAATCAATGATTCGAATCCATTCACATACGTATGCATACACACCTATAAATGTAATGTCTCCTATATGTCCACACACATCTTTGCTCTGTGGCATCGGGGTTGAGAGGCATCAGACATCTTTGTGTCTTATATACACACTTGCTCACACACATGCTCACTGTAAGTACAGCTGCTGATTTCTGTTCTTAGTGGCAGCTCTAAAGTTGGCACACATCTGTTCATGCATTGATCCACCCGCTCTGTGTGTGGGGACAGGGAGTGTGTAGTGTGCTGCACACACAGTATATCACACATTTTAACATCTCTCTAATGACACCATGTGGGGGAGGTTTTCCCATCATTGTCCACCACGATCTCATACCGCATGACACTCTGCATGCATGTGTGTGTGTGTGTGTGTGTGTGTGTGTGTGTGTGTGTGTGTGTGTGTGTGTGTCAGTGTCCGTACATCTATGTGTGTGAGTAAATGGAGTTTATCCCCTGGCCCAGATGCCCTGGCTAAGTCCATCACCAGTGGTGCTGCACAGCGGTGCTAAGCTGGAACATTTGGCACCAAGCTAGGAATGAAAAAAACACACACACAAAACAGGAACACACTCAAAAATACACATATGCACATGCACACACAGAAAATTGAGTTTGGGGATTTTTTTTTTTATATACGGAGATTTAGAGGAAGTGGATTTTTTTTATTGGAGGAGTTGGAACCAGGGACAGGGACAGGGACAGGAGCTCTTTCTCCGACGCTCTGAGCCTTTTGGTGGTGGTGGGGCCGGGGCGTCGATCCCACTCTGTCCACCAGTTTATTCCTTCATCTGTCCAGTCCGGCTGATAGGATGGAGCCGTGTGACGACGATGACGAACCTGGGATGTTAACCACCTTCCAGTAAGTTCTGGTCCCTTGACGCTTCTTGTTGTTTGCTTGCTGTGGGGAAGGCCATGGCCATGTTGAACTTATATGCAAAGTAGAATTCCTTTGAGTTGAAGACACATTTTCAGCCTTTGCCACCTCTTTCAGCATTTCACTAATCAGAGCTCTAACGATCTTTAGCAAGGGTTTCTTTGATTAAGCTCCATGGGAGGTTCACATAAAGGTTGCTGCTGGTTGTTGGAGCCTGTTGGGCCTATGGCTCAGGGTCACAGGTTCTTTATGAATAGTTGTGCTGTTTCAGGAAAGTTTTAGGTAATTAGTCTTTTGATGCCTTCCCTTTTGCTGTTTTTTATTCATCTTTAACATGTAGTGTACATGAATTAAGTGTTTTGCAGATTAGGTTAATGTGTTTTTTCTTGTTCTTGTTAGCCAAAGTCAGCTCAGCATTGTGTCTAATTATGTCAATTTGAGTGTGTCCTAAACCAAACGTAATTTAAAATGTTTGAAGAAGTTGAAACACTCTAGAAATCAGAAAGACGTGACCAAGCAGAAATCAGATTGGGTCGTTATAATCAGTTCTAATCATTTAGTATACATAAAAGTAGCAATAACACACATAAAAATTAATCCAAATACTACATTCAAAATTGTATTGAAGTGCAATAAAATATGCTTAAAAGTATTGGTGCATTATGAGAAATGGCCCCTGGTCAGTCGTATAATGTATTATATTATTGGATTATTATTATTGATGTATTAATATGTAAGCAGTAATGTGATGATGTAGTCAGCTGTAATTGTAACAAATTCCTATTCAGTTGGAGTTTAATCTATCATAATGCAACATATTTTATAAATGGATCAAATATTTTGCATGTTAAATCTTAAATCTGAAAAGTAACTGGTACAATACATTGTTTAAATAAATGTAGTGGAGTACAAAGTAGAGTATTTCCCTTGAAATGTAGTGAAGTAGAATTACAAAGTAGGCAGGTAACACTTATTAATTATCATCTAATTAATGGTAGATTCCAAGTTAATTTAACCTAAGTTAATAGTTATTTTACTGTTAACAAACAATGAAATGATGATGACTAATGATTGTAAACCTTAACGAAATCATTGTAAACCATCATTAAACATTATTTGGGTGGCTTGCATTATGTAAGTTGCAACTGATGATTATAATACCTTGTGAATGGGTAATAAAAACGTAAAGCATCCACAAACATTATTCAGATAGCAATTATCAGTGCACAAATAATCATCTCTTCTATGGATCTCCAGAAATGATTGAATGGGGCCAAAGTAATGTTACTTGATGCTTTATAAACCTCTTATTAATCACAAACTAATTATTATAAGCATTATAAGTATAACAGCAGCCACATAATGTACAGTATATAGATGGCTTACAAACAATAATTAAACATTGAAAAAGTATTAGCAATCTATCTAAATTTATAAACTATTTTATATTACACTAAACTAATGATATAACATAAATGGTAACTTTACTGATAATTGGTAAACATTGTAAATGATCATATCATTGTTTAACAGTAAAATAACTTAACTAAATGTACATACAAGTAATTGTGCTTAAGTGTACTCTTTGAGAATGCACAAGCTTGCTTTCCACCACTGGTTATGATTGCGCAAACCTAAAACATGAGGTTACTGTAGAAAATTGCTCTCTTTTTCTGGAGTGTTTGTCTCTTTCTACTAATACTGTGTGTTGTCAAACCATTGTTATGAATGCACATTGTGTCACAGGGTGCTCAACTGTACAATTTTGCATCCCTAATCCTATTAAAGGGAACTGGATGCAAAATGGCATATTTTTAATGAGGATTGTTGATGTGTTAAGTACCTGACTGACTGACTGACTGACTGACTGACTGGCCGTTAGCGTTATTGCTAGTCATCTTGTTGAGGTTAAAACCATCACCGCCTCTTTTTTCTTCATCGTCTCTTGACTATCGTATCTGATCTGAGCAAGTTGCTGGATTTAATGGCGACTGTCTTGCTGCAGGCTTTAAAGCAGCCATATTGTAATCATGCTCAGTGAATTGACTGCATGTGAGTCGTCCGTTACATAAGGCTGAGGTGGCTCCAAGCGGCAGAGAAATCCAGAACCTTGTAATTACTGAACACACTTAGAGATTACATCATGGATTGAGGGTTTAGCTAGCTGGCTGCTGGGAGATAGGGCGTGTGTGTGAGGTGTGGTCTCATCAAATGTTATAATTTTGCCCACGTATTTGTATGCATGTGGCTTCCTACACTGTGTATATTTATGTAAATGGGTGTATAGTGCATGTGTGTTGCAGGCTGTAAGGTTCAGGAGGTTTCATTTAGTATACTGAGTAACTCAGGATCAGGAGGAGAATTAATTGTTTTCATATCATCACTCAACAACTGGATGGTGTGTTTACTGATTGCCATTTGGGGTTATAATACACACACACACACACACACACACACACACACACACACACATTTCAATCATATGATTGTTGGACTTCTTAGCTGAACTAATTTATTATTGACACCAGTTGTAATAAAACATCCCATATAGCCTAAAGTGAATCCCAACCAGGGGTACAAGGTCAGATTGTTGAGTAGCTCAACTAATGTGAAAAAATAAACAATTGTGATTTTTACAAAAAAAAACATGTAGACCCAGTTGTAACACCTATAGCAATGGATACATGATTGAAACGTCTAACTGCTGCCATTAGTGGTATTTCCAGTTTATGAACAATCATGGCGAGAATTAATATCTTGTGTTAAAAGGTTAAAAGGTGAGGGGTTTGAAAGCCCTGATGTCTCTCTTTCTCATGGGCGGGCCAAACTCTCTGGGCGGGCAAAGCAGAGAAAGGGGAGGTAACCTTGCCCCCTTATGGGACTTTTAAATTACTCAGTTTTAAATCAACATGACGGGTGGATTTAACACTGACATTTAGAGATGGCCTACTAAGACATGTTTCATAGTTTTTCCGACACTCCACTTGTTTTGTTGTACAGATTAAATTAGGAAAGCACAATCAAACATAACTTTTGGAATGTTTTTTTCTATAGCAAGTGAGAAAGAAAAGTAGAAAAAGTGAGCTTCCCCTTCGGTCTCCTTTTTTCCCACCTGAACATAAACCCTTTGCAGCGTCTGGTCAGCAGTAGACTGCGGGGTTGAAGAAGCGCCAGATCACAGCATCATTGTTGAAGGATTACAGCAACGAGGTGATAGGTCATTGGCCAGGAAACATGTGGCCCAGAAAGCAGACAAATGAAATTTGATTCAGATTCAGACTGGGCTCTGCTGTGTCAGTCAGGGAGACAGGCAGGCATGGACTGATTCTTTTTTTTTCAATCCCTCCTGCTGTTTGTCGTTTTCAATCCACTGATATGCCAAATATTTAAATGTTGACTCAGCAGCTGCAGAAAGAGTGACACACATAGGGATACAAGGGAAATCAAGTTAACCTGCTGTGCAGTTTTTCTCATTCCTATTGTACTACAGAATGCTTGCAACAAAACTAAAATCTGTAACTTTGTTCTATGTTCTGGAAAATATGAGTGTCCAAAACCTACCAAATAAGTGCATCACATAAACCAAATTTACACCAAAAATACATGTTATTACTGTTTTAGTGCCTGGGACTTGAGGAATTTCATTATTCAATGATCAATGTTAGGAATATGTCTTTTTAGTAATGCCTTGGCTGATTATTTATCTTAGGTTGAAAGTGCACCTTCATCTGCCTCTCTTTTACCATTTTTATCCAATTTAATTTTTATTGCACTTGTACATTACAAGGAAATCTAATCATCATTTCTCATACCTCACATTCTGAGGTATGAGGAATTTTATATTAAAATTCAAGCACAAATTGAATGTGATGAAATTCATTGTTTCCTGTAGACAGTAGCTTTTTTTCTATGTGAGCGAGATAATACACCTTGGCTGCTTTGTTGGAGACCAAATCCAATTCTCTCACTCTCTAAAACAGTGCAGAAAATTTGTGTGTCTATTCAAAGTGCTGTTCCTTTGATTATAATCGTCTGTCGCTCCAACTCTGAGCCCCGCAGCACTGCAGGATCTTTGTGCTTGGATTCAAGTCAGGTCAGTCTAGAAGGGCCTTGAGGCCAAATCGGTCATAGGCCGATTAGTTTGCTGGCAGGTGCTCAAAGTCTAGTCCTCTTCCTCCTCTTCTTCTCTTTTCGCCTGTCAGATGTAAATTCATGTGAATTCCTGTTGGCCGCAGAAAGCAAACAGCAGTGATTTGGAATGCATCATGAAAACCACCACAGTAACAATCCATTACTCAGCTCTTCCAATTCCGATTTTGAACATCCAGCGTCTCTGGAAGGAAATGCACACAATAGCAAGGTTTTAAACTTTCAAAAATAGCCTTTGACTTTTTAATATATTGCTACTTCCTGTAAAGTACACTACATGGTTACAAATTTGGTAGTGAAATGTGGGGCCAGCTGCCACTGTGATCTGATAGCAAATATCTCTACTATACTACATGTTGCTGTTTGCATCCATACAGCATGTGGCTGACTCTGTTAAACTTTCTGCATTTGTAAATGCTTAGACAACTGCGGACAACTTGCCAAAATCAAGTCATTACCCAGTATGCCCATTAGTTTTTGGAGGATTTTGCTGATTCCTGGGTTTGTGCACATATTTATATATAGATATAAAGTAATTATATAAAACCCAATTAATTTCAGTAAATCTTACATAAGATGAAAATATTGCAATACATTCTCAATTTCCCTCCCTGACACAGTATGACACATTATCTGAATTAAAGATTATTAAAATAAAAGCAAATTCCTGCTATGCACCACGCTGTATTTAATTTACTGCTAACACTGCTGCATTTGTGCTGACGTGTATGTATGTGTCCTGTAAAATAAAAACAAGATACACTGTTACCAAATCAGCTGACCACATTATTGACCAACAATTCTGTACCATCAATACCACATTACCGCCCACACACACTGTGAGCAGCTATGCTGGCAGGTATTGACAAGTCATCCGCTCAATGATTGCTTGATATTCTTGGTTTGGTTGTTGGATATGTCTATTTATTGTTGTTCATGCTAATGGAGGCAGATGAAGGTAATCTCACTGGGAATACCATTTATCACACAAGCACAATATCCATAGTCTGAGTTAATGTGTGTATGTGGATGTGTGGACTAGACATGTAACCGGGTGTTGCACTAAATGGGGATTTGTGCAAATCCGTCCTCTGTTTCCAAACACTCAGAGATCTTTCATAAATGTCAGATGAGCTAGTGTGTAAAACCACAATCCTTTAATGACTAAATGCAGATATAGTAGCAACTCCGGCAGTTAAAAACGTTTACAGGGTCATCGCATGATGTTTCTCTCGCCATGTCTTCAGGAACGGTGAGATTTAAAGCCTATATGCCACTTAGTTGCAAATGTACTGAGCTGTGTTTCCTACAACACATAGATGAGATTTGCATTAACTCGTTTTTTACCAGCTACCTCTCAAGGTCTGTATCTCATACCTGGTTGTCTTAATTACTTTATATTACCAACTCCAACTTGATCAAGGGCACTGACTGGAGAACCTAGAACATGTTTTTTGTTGGTGGGGGAAACCACGCAAACATGGGGAGAACATACAAACTCCACGCAGAAAGGCCCAGAACGACCCAGAACCTTCTTGCTGTGAGGCCACAGTGCCACCATGCTGTATTTTAAGGTGGTGGTCTTACTTTTTGAACTTCAGGTGAATTACATATTCTCATTCAGTTGCCCAGCAACTGGTTGTCTAAAGCTATTAAAGCTTTCAACAAGAGCCTAGGTGTACATATCCATTTGCTGACCTGTACATATCTTGTACAAATATGCTCCTCTTCCCTTCACCCTCAATTTGGATGATGTACTGTAATTATTTATAGTTTGTTATCACAACCTCTGATACTGCATTTTTACAGTTTGCCAGTTTCTGATGTGATCCTTAAGGAAGGTTTCCACTATTTAAACTGTCACAACGTAACACTCCAGTCCAAACACACTTCAGCATATAAAATTGCTTTAAAAGTGCAACACTGAAAACACCACAATATGGCCTCTCAGCTTCTGTTCCAGGACATTTTCCACCATTACTTTGACTCTGACTTCTCTCATCACTGGGATCTCTGCCCAGTTATGTCTAGAAACACTGGGACTGTTCCAAGGGCCCCTTTGTCATCACACATTATTGGTCCTTAGCCTGGTAATCACACTTAGTATGTACATTCAATGAGCAGTAGCTGTTCACAAATTTAGTTGTATTTCCACTTAGTTGAAATGTCTGATACCATACCTGTTTTTTACTTGGACAGACTGGCACACATGTAATTGCACGCTTGTTTGTGTGTGTATTTGGCAGTCATGCTCTTGGCCTCGAGCGATGTGGCTCACAAAAACAAAAACATCTCTCGTCAGCATTCAAGCTTAGTGAGTGTGTGCATGTGTGCGTAATTAAATGTCACGCTGGGCTTGAAGAACAACTAATAGCATCTGATCAATATGTTCAGTCTGCACTCTGCACACTAGTCTCCATTTCGGCATCTTGACGTGTGTGCACGCCAGGCATGATGAGAATATGTGCATGGCATATAGCTATTGAGTAAATGTATACACTACTTCAGAGGAAAAAACATGTTTGCATTGAATGTGGTTTTCTTTTGTGTGTATTCACATCTCATGCAAGCCACTGTTGATGCCTACAAAAAGCTCAGGGGTCTGGGGCAGACACCAGCTTATTAATATGCAGTTAGGTGACAAATAGCTCCCATCGTTTCCTACTCTTCCTTATCTCCTAAGTGTCTCCGACAAGCTCCGTTATTGAATAGGGACGTTTAGTAGGCTGACAGTGGGAGGCAGGATGAAAGAGGAAGAGACAGAGAGGAAGAAACAAAAAGCTGAGCTAAATGTATTATTTGTTTAAACCCACATGGAGCACTCAACAGGTTTAATTCATCAGAAACAATTTGTGTTGCCGCCAAGTACAGCAGGTATGCCAGGCAGATAAAAACTCAGCTGCTCTGGGAGAACATTAGTTTTAATAAAAAAACAAATTGATGCATGTGCTGATATAAGTAACAGGAAATTGCAGTACAGAAATGTTGAAATATGTTTGAGGTACTTTTGAAATTGCCACCAGATACTGTAGAAAATAATATAGACATTAGTTATGTTAGAACTATAAAAAGTCCTCTTTTATACATATCTTGGTCATAATCCTTACAAATTCTTACACATTTAAGACATCCTTACCAAAATAGTGTAAAAAGACTTTTGACGATATATGATTATCAGATTTAATCAAACTCAAATAAAGTATAAGCCTTCTCACTTATGTTTTCCTCCTCTCCTCTTTCTCTCATCCCCTCCTCTTGTCAGATAATCCTCCCCTTCCTTGCGTCTCCACTTGCCATTTTCCTACCATCCTTCACTCTCTTCTCCCAATCTCCCGACGCCTTCATTTTACACCCCTCCCCAATTTCGAATATCCATTCCTCCGTCCATCTATTTATTCTTCCTGACCTTTTTCTCTCTCCACCATCAAACCCTCATCATCTCTCCCGACATACACCACCCTTGTTCCTCCTTGTTGTACCAATCTAGTCCATTTCTCCTCTTCTCACACCCTCCTCCATCTATCCCTCCCCTACCTTGCTTGAGTATCAGATTAGGCCTGTGTCATAAGAAAAGAGAGAAAAGAGAGATTGCTGGCTGGATTAAGGGGGACGGGAATTAATTTCTATGATCTCGTTGTTTTAGACCAGTCACATAAAGTTTCTGTGTGTGTGTGTGTGTGTTTGTGTGTGTGTGTGTGTGTGTGTGTGTGTGTGTGTGTGTGTGTGTGTGTGTGTGTGTGTGCATGCAAAGGGTGCCGTCCGCTTTATCCTCTGTAATGACAGGTAGCTGGCTAGGAACTCCTGGCCCCACTCTGTTGCATGCTGGGAAATCATGCATGTGTCTTTAGTGTGGTGACAGACAGAGAGTTTAATGAACGTCTGATTAGCACGTTTATTGTCTTCAGATATTATTATGATGAATGTCATAATGATATGACGTACGTCACATATGTATGATGTGTGAATTAGACCGCATATTAAATTATTACTCTATGATGATGGATTGAGCTACAGAGATTGAATGTTACAGAGCAATCGGGTATACATTCAAAAAATAATGAATTTTTACGGATGAGGGAATATTATGATTGAATGCCTCACACATTGCTGTGACACAGTTAAACAGAGTATGAAATGATTTATTCAACAAGACACCACCTGTAAAAATGAAAAGAAAGATAATTTACAGATAACTGGTGAAGTAAACGGTTAAAAAAAGGTTAACAAATATGTCTTGTATTCCTTCATCATGAACCATTCACAAAACTATTTTAATGTTTTTAATCTTGCATCCTTTGCACGGTTTCTCTTATTATACTTTTACGATACATAAGATCCACTTGTATCACTGCCCCTTGTGCTTGTGGGGCACATGTGAGGACAAGACACAATCAGTGCAGGGGTCCACTTATCAAAACGTTGATCTACAGCACAAATAGTGGTTTGACACTTTATAGGGAAGCTTTAAATTAAATACATCACTGTGGACAGAAACAGTTTTGTCCGGTAACTTGGTTTTGTTGTATAGTATGGGCTGATTTCGTAAATGCTTCTTTACAAAACGTATGTCTAATGACTTAAGACGCTTACATGTGATCAGTGGTAAAACCATACAATAGAGCAGGCTTGCACCGCTTAAGGGTGGCGCTTCCTTCTAGTTGTTTCCACCGCTCTCCCGAGGCTTTTAAAAAATTATAAAGCGGTTTAAGGTGCTAATTAAATACAACATTCAATCAAGAGAGAAAGGCACAAAGCTTGTATTCAGAAACTGTGCTTACACGAGCTGTTGGTACTTAAGTACGGAAACACTGACAAATCAGAGCAGACTGGGCTTTTTCAGAAGCAGGGCTTAAAGAGACAGGCGCTAACATGAAGCGTTTCAGACAGAGGCTGAGTACCGGTATATTCAGACAGGCCGTATGAGAAAATAAGGTGATTGTTGAACATTAAAGCATGTAGACATGTTCTAGTACAAAACCCAAAAATATGTTAAAGTATGAACCTAAAAATTGGCATTATATGGGACTTTTCAGTAAAAGGAATCCACTTGTTGTAACTAAAGTATGAAAAGTATTTTTAGGATACTCAAGGCAGTTGGTTAAGGTTCGGAAAGGTCGTGGTCTTGGTTAAATGAAAAACGTAATGCTAACTTTAGGCATGAAATGACCCACGATGACTTAACCTAACCAAATGATGGATGCAGGACCTCGGTCTACAGAGATTTCTATGCCAAACCATACACACTGACCTCCTCCCTGTGACACTATAAAGATGTCACTCTTCATGAATTGAAACACAGATTTCCATCAAACCATAATTTGCAAGGGTTGTACGCAACCATTGTGTGCAGCAAATAGGGTTGGCTCTGTATATATTTGTCAGTATTCTGCAGAATACAGAACAAGTAGTGAGATGCAAGTTGTTGCAAAAGTGACAGGCATTTATGAACAAACACCACCACTCAGACTCAAGGGAATGTCAAAATCATCAAGGTGTAAATTCAAAGTTTATCACTTTATTACCTATAATCAGCCTGATCAGCCACATGTTTAACAGCATGAGGAACACTATTGTTCATGAAGCAGCCTCAATGTCATTAGAGGATACTATTATGACAGTTATTTTGTTGGACATGTTACACCCTGCTCTTTTGAAGGAGACAGAAGAGATGTCTAGATACAGATACACCACGCATACACAGGCAGGTTAATGATTAACTGTACGTGTGTGTCAACCATGGAGCGCAAGGTGAAGTAGTGCTGAATGCCAATGTGGTGTGTAATAATGCAGGACACATGCTTTGTCTTTATCAGTTTTCTCTCTCACAGTCACTAACACTTGAATGGTGACCTTGGGCTATATTGTTATTCATTAGTGGACAGAGACGGGCAGACTGCCTTCTCTCTTCTTATCTCTATGGGACACAAACCAGCTGTGGGATGCTCGTAGCATCCCTATCTATCCTCACTGTAATAACAATCACTGCTTTAAATTGGCTGAGTGGTGAGATCAGACAGCAGCCTTAAAAGATAAAAGAGAGGTCCTGCTATTTTGTCCGTCAGATGCTTAACACCTTTGTGGAATGAAAAGATTATTACTTTTATAGTTTTTTTTCCCAAAAAAATTTGGTAAAGGACAGATGAACAAAGGAAAGCTGTGGACTTTATATCTCGCATATAGAGAGAATTGACTTGCAGGCAGAATAAATAGCAGACTGGCAATTTGAAAACAGTATGTTGTAGTTGCATTATTATGTATTTTTATTTTTCAAATACCATTTGCGGATTGTTGATAAGTTGTCATGGCAAAACATGCTTATATAATATAAAAATAAATCAATCAAAGATAGGGTAAAATTGCTTTTAAGATTTTTAATCCATAATGATGATGCTGCTGGTGAACAGAATACAAATTATGTAATTTTTAGTTTATTGTAATACCTGATTTTAATGTTATGAAAAAGTCATTTTGTGCCCCTTCACCAAAGTTACTGCCATCTTAAAATTCATAACAAAGGAAAAGTTTGTATAGCAGATTTACAGAAATAATGAATGCGTTTGTATTTTGTATTTATAGAACATTTAAAAACAATATCACGTGTGCCTTGGTACATTTTTTCCCTGTGTCACAATTACAATCATTTGTTGTTTCTGATTCGATTGATGTGACTGTTGCCATCAGTTTTCTGGTCGACTGCAGCAGAGTCTTTGCATCTGAATGTAACACCCTGAGGTACCATCTGCCTGTCTGTGTGCTGGTCTGCCAAAAGCACCTTTCCATTTTGCTTACGGCGCTTGCGTTGGATTGATTCATCAGTTGACAGGAAAATTAACAGTTGATTCTCTGCAGACTTATAACATCGCTTCAGGGTTTGGGAAGGACATCAAGTCATTCCAAATCCAAAGGCTAAAGTCATAGTGAAGTCACAGGTCGTTGGTGTTAAAGTCAAGTAGCAACTTACTTTTATTTTTATTTTATTTTTTAAGTATTCTATACAATTGTACATAGCGCAACAGTGCTGCCATGTACATAAATGCACACATATACAGCACAATATACATACACAGATATCTGTTTCATATTGCAGTTATCAAAGTTGGCACTGTTTGAGTCCCTCTGAGATGGAACATAACAACATTTTCAGAGACATTTTGATGGTTGAATGGGTGGGCAAATCACTGGAGATAGAATCAGCGAGGTATGGAAGTAAATTACCAGCTTAGAAATGAAAGGGTCTGCATGTCCTTCACACACCCCACTCAAAACATTTAGAAACCAGTTGAATAAACCTTCTTTTTTTGCTTTTTGTGCATATTTATTATTAATTTCTGCTTTAGTGTGTCAATTTACTGACCTGAATAGCTGTCTTTCCTACTTTTGAAGGACAACACATACAGAAATCAGACTCACATTTAGTTTAAGGGGGTGAGTGGAAAACTTTATGGGGTTATCATCTCATTCTTTGTCCTTTCCTTTGCATCCCTTTATGAAATATGTCATAATAATAAAAAGGGAATTTGTGGACCCTGACAAAACTTAATTCACTCTCTCTCACTTCTTCATTCACTCCTCCCTCTCAGCCCTTATGCCTCTTGGCCCCAATCCATTCTCATAGATCCATGCTTCCCTTTATATTATTATTATTATCCTGTCAATTTCAAATTAGGCAACTCCTTCCTCAATCCCTTTATCCAATCTCTTAAACCTAAAAGTACCACTCCTCTCACTTACCCACACTGGAACCAATCATTAGTCACTGTTTCATTCGCCAATCCAATCAACTCCTCCTGTAGGACACTGCCTCCAGCTTCTAATGCTGATGCCAACATCCAGCCACCGACTACATTCTATCAACAATTCTTCATTGTGCTCTGAGGTTTTCTTTTTTAAATGACAAATAAACAGATTGTATTTAGATTGTATACTTATACAAATCTATCTGTGGGAGGTTCTCCACTAAAACACAGCCATGGAAATACTAAGACCATGTATTTATTAGTAGTAGGATCTGTGTCAGTTAGCAAAAGCTAGTACCATAGCAGCAGTCAGACTGCTTTATCATCATTGCAAGATAAAAAACTAATGCATGCAGCATGATGTTTGTTGTTCTTTGCTCTTCTGCCAATGTGTCAGGTCAAATATATTGATGGAGGATAAATACATGTGAAATCTGGTTGGGGCAGTTACTGCAGAGTTGGCTCATTATTATTTATTTTGGTTAACTTCTGCTTTGCCCTGACTTATCTATGTGGAAAGCACCAGTCTGACACAAACATCATTTATTAAAAAGAAAAAAAAAGTGCGTAATTTCAAAGCTCAAGGATGAGATTTGATTCCTATAAACTGTTATCCGAAAGCTCCCAGTGATGCATAACACTAGATCTGTAATACATTCTGGCCGGAAATTGAATGAACTAACAGATAAAAGGGGTCTTCATATATTTGTCTCGTTCTGAGATGGGATGTGACCAAACCAGTATGGAATAATGGCCGCAAGGCCTTTTATATATTGCCACCCACAAAGTGAGTTTGATGTATGTGGGTGCATGTGCTTTCGTGTGTGCTGTTTCCACACTGAGAGATTAATGAAGTGCTTCTTCTTCTAAGGAAAGGATAGGGTCATCAAAGAGTCTTTGCATCAAAGCTGCCTGATATAAACCTGATGCTTTCTGCCATCACTGCTTTGCACTCAGAGCAGGGGACGGACATCATGCCTTTTATGTACATTTACAGACAAAAATTAAACATACAGTACATTTCCATAGAACCAAATTAAAATTACGGAAGTGGAAGTTGTAGGTTTTAGGCTATTTTCCATCGGCATTAATGATGCCATTGGCCTAGGTTTTGTGAGTTCCTTTAACAGTAGAGGTTTGAATTAGCATTAGGCATAAGGAACTGCTGTGCATATACAGTATAGCTTTGAAAAGTAGCTAGACTAACAGTAGTTGTCTTAGTTTGGTAGGAGAACCTCACTATTCTTTGCAGACATGGCTGTTAGAAATTTAGACAAAACTGTGATACCATAGCATGCTTTAGAAAATGATAATTTAAAGTGTCACTGTATAGTTATTGCAGACAGAAAATGATATTATGTCTCTGTATTCTGGGACTGTCTGAGCAATATTCTTAAGAAACTTTTCTGTTAAAGAAGAAAGTCTCGAACTTTTAATGTGATCAAGTATGCAGTCTTGCATTGTTCCCCGGAGAAATGTTCATGCTCATAAATAAGTGATTAGACTGTCCCCAACCATCAGAGTAACTTTTATTAATTCGTAAATCTTGTGGCGTTCAACTTCACAAGATCTGCTTCCATTTCTCTCATTTCATGTGTCGCTTGACATTATGTCTCCCCTCTGCTGTCCTGATCTCATAGCTGTGTATTTACAAATTTAAGAAAACGCCTGAATCCAAACTACTAATTCTTATCCTGTCACAACTGTCTGTTGATATTGGGGACACCAGGTCCAGTAGATAAAATAACCCACAAGCTGTTTTGATCCAGATTTCCATTACATTGTGCTGTTACAGGCATGTAGCAACCAACTAACTAAAATAATAAGTAAGAAAAACGTACTCCTTTCAGTCATAAGATAAGTGAAAAATATGCACTTCCTTTCATTACACACCCAATTGAGTTGAGTTGGATTACATGGGACGCTAAACATACTTTCTGCTTTCTTGCGTTCAATTAAAGTTTATCATCACCACTGAGGTTCGTTTGCAGTTTGTCCTTGGCACCTTGGGGCACGGGGCCAGCAGGAGAAGCATCTCCCGAAGGCTGAGCCATCTGTGCACACACACAAATACACACAAGAGGCTCTGACTTGTTAGGGTTTTATGACAGGCTCTACGACAGAATGTGTGTATACATGTGCACATGCATAACAAAAAAATAAGGGTCCTTTAATGTTCTTATCAGAAACAAAAGGCAGACTGTTTTAAGTCAATTAAAACAAAGTCTATTAAAACACGTTGGTTGTTGATCCAAATAAGGTTTTAAAAGTAACAGATAAAGATGTTAGGTACCCAAATTCTCAAAATGTAGTTAGTGCTTTGGAAACACATACATAACAGTGTTTAATTTGCCTGAGATTACATTATGTTTATCAGGACTTGTATTTCTTCCATTCATTAGAGAAGTGGATTGAAAAATTATCCAAAGCCAAATGTTCCTTCTGGATGAGAATGAATAAGGAAGCCATCTGTGGTCTACAAGACTAATGCATGCTTGCATCATGGTGATGATGCAAGCATGTGAGTGTGCATGAGCTCACTTAGTAAAACCAAGCAGAGGGAAAAAAACAACAACTAAGAGACGGGGTCTTGCTCCCATCAGCCGCCCATTCTGCCGAGTCAGCTTTCCTCTGCCCATCACCTCCCCCCTCTTCTCTGTCTCTCAGTTGATTTCTCTTTACAACCAACGCACTTTTACTTGTCCCTCCTTCATCTTTCATCTGGATTTTTTTACTCTTGCAACCCTCTTTCTTCTGCCTCCTCTCCTCTGCCCTGCAAATGCAAAGAGACTTGCAGCCCCCATGAACAGAGGGCAAAACTGGAGTGAGAGAGCATCCGTCATCCATTCGCCTTGTGTTTCTCCCCCCCTCTCCCTCCCTCCCATCCTCTGTATCCCGTCCCTCTTCCATTCACTCTCACTCCCTCCTCCTTTCTTCTACACTGCTTGCCGCGGCTAGGATCACTGCACTACACCATGCGCTGAGATGGAGAGCACACACGGTGAGCTTATTGCAGCTCAACTAAGCCAGGTGGGGAGCAGCAGAAAGGGCTGACTCGTCCCAGAGAGAGAAGAGAGGGGGGGGGGGTGACCCTCACTGTCTATGTCATCACTTGAGAACGCAACATTGTGGAAAGGCAAGGAATTGGACTGTCTGCGCACCGGATGGGGCATTCAGCAAGGGTGATACTTGCTGCCATCTGAGTGTATTTTCCTAAACTGTGAGAAATTCTGTGTTCGAAAGGCTTTTGTTGACTCTTCATATGGATCCGGGTTGAAACTGGATTGTCTGGGATGTGGATTAGAATGCTGATGTGGAGCACCTAAGCTCTGGCACGTAGCTCGCTCTAGCAGGACCACATGGACATGTTTGGTTTCTCCAAGATGCCAAAGCTGTCTGGGTGAGTGTGTGTGTGTGTGTGTGTGTGTGTGTGTGTGTGTGTGTGTGTTCTTCTACTGCTGTCCTCGGAGGGCACTACAAATCATTTCATTTATTTATTTATTTAACTTTTATTTAAATTTCTTGACAAATGCCAGTTCCTTGGGAAAAAAGTCAAGATAATTCTGTCCAAGATATTTCCAGGTGAAGTTGTCTGGACATTGAAAATGTATTGTTGGGCTAATCAGTTTTTGCAGGGTATACAAGTCATGCCTCAACAAGTTTCTGATTGGAATAGACAATAGCTACAGTCACGTTTCCACTTGGGTGTGTTTAACCCCAAAAGTTATCTTACAATAAATGAAATGAAAGCATTTTGATTAAGAGACTTTGAGTACAAGGCTAGACAGAATGTTTGACTAAGGAAAAGGCAAAATAGGAAGCTGCATCAGGTATGGATGTTGCACAAAACATATGGATATGTGACCTGTCTGTCGTCGTAGGTAAGTGTTAAGATTTTTCTTAAATAAAGGTCACAATACCACAATGTAAATATACTCAATTACAAGTAAAAGTCCTGCCTTCAGAATTGTACTTGAGTAAAAGTAAAAAGATAGCATGAGCAAAATGTACTTAAAGTGAAAGGTAAAAGTAATCACTACGCAAAAAAAGCCCTTTTCACAGTGTTTAATTATGAAGCCTTCAATGTCCAGATCTTTGATTGATTGATTGATTGGTTTTATTTGACCACTTAAATAAAAAAGTATGAAAACAGTACTCACACAACAGTGTCATACATTAAAAATACATAAATAATAAGGTATGACACAATAAAGCCCAAGATTTGTTTCCATTGTGGACCCTACACAATCTGATGCACACAAGATAATGACCTATTATCATGTGCTTTAAGATTAAAAAAATATTTTAACATACTCCCAGGGATTTGGGCCTTCATAGCAATGCATCATATTTAATAAGTTAATCATGTTTTATTTGCAAAATTAAAGTAACTTTGTAACTACAGCTATAAAATGAATGTAGTCAAGTAAAAACTACAATATTTCCAGTTGAAATGTAGCAAAGTAGATGTATAAAGTAGCCTAAATACTCTAGTAAAGGACAAAGGCCTCAACATTTTACTTAAGTTCAGTGCTTGAGTTAATATTGGCTACTTATTTACATCCACCATTGCCTGTGGGATGTATTCTGCCCTGTCGCAGGTGTGAGCAGGGTTAGGCTTGTTGTCTTGTTATTTGTGTGATTTTAGTGACTAAGAAATGTCGGGATCTATAAGATGCGACTCATTCTAAGATATGCATAATGTCAACAGCAACAACAGAGGCTCAGTGAATGTTGGAAATTAAAGGCAGAGTAGAATCACAGAGTCCAAGGAGCAACCAGATAGTGTGAGTGTTTGAGGGCGAGAATAAGGAACAAGAGGACAGACAATGGTTACTGAAATGGATGAGAACACAAAGCGTGCCAGTGGAGAGCACAGAGCCAAAGGAAGAGTTGTAACAAGACTACTAAGTGCTTCAAAAGACAGAGGTTTGATACTCTGTTCCAGAAAAGGAGGTTCACCCTGAGCAACCCTAGCCAGTCCTGATGATGCACACTTCGCCTTCTTATTGCAATTATACAATAGGGGCTTTAAATGCTTCATTCAAGAATGAACTGATTCAAATAAACTTCACCGGACAAGTTGAATACCAAGTTAAACAAACCAAGACACACTAAGCAGTCTTAAGACAGAGGAGACTATAAGTCGGAGCTGCAGGGATAATAAAGAGCTCTGCACCAACAATCCTCGCTCACTGTGCTTTCATATGCCACATACAAACTACACAATACAAACAGTGGGCACATGTGCGATAATACATGTTTGCATGATCCCTGACTCATGTGTCGCATCTCTAAGCCCACTAAACATGGCTCATGACAAATCTCTTAAACCGAAACTCTTCGAGGTTAGCATCTGGAGGGCATCCTCTACTCTTCTAAGGAAAGAAAGAGAGAATGAAGTCAAGTCTCTGTAGTGGTACACACTATTTCTATATATTTTTATAAAGACATTCATACACAACAAAGTTTGACCATGGTTTAAAGGAGTATATTAGACCTTAAGATAAACCACCAACTCAGCTGTTATTTTTCAGATTAAATGGTGGTGGAGGTGTGATTTTAGCCAACCATTCGAAAGCATTGACATACAATTGAAATTAATATTGGTGAGCATACATATTTTAAACAAAACTTTTGAACATATGTTCTGGGCGTTTGCAGTTGTGTTTTTGAACTTTGAGTTATCCTAAATATTATTTCCAATGTCTAAATGACCTGCTCCTAACTCTGTATTTGGCCCCATCATGTCTGAACTGAAGTTCATGTTTTGCTTAAGCATATTAACACTTGGTGCTCCAGAATAGGAGGAAAGAGACTGGGGTGGTTCTGCAGGCTATGGCAAGACTTTCCTCCCAAGAAGAATAACAGCATCAGTTCTTTCAGCAAGTGCCCCAAAACAACATATATTTATGTTCACGTAGTCTATATCCACAACGTTCCACTTCCGAGATTGTTCAGGTGCCACCAGAAATTCCACCCGATGTCCCTTTCTTTGTGTTGCCATTTTGAATTCCAGTCAATTTATGATATCTGCAGGCTAAATCCAGATTAGCTAGCTAAACTTACTGTCCAATCTGAGTTTTCTGTTGCACGACTTAAACAACTTTTCAACGTACACATGTTCCACCAAAACAAGTTCCTTCCCGGGGCGGTTTTGCAGAGGCACTGGCATTGTGTGTGGAGCTTAGCACCGCCCAAGACGACTGTGATTAGTTTAATGAAATGCAAATAAACCAGAACATGTTTTTCTCCCATCCCACAATGCTGTGTTGTCCAGCCAGACCCTCTTAGGCAGCACTGTGGAGGAAGGTATAGCATTGCACAACTATCGTTCAAGTGACAAAGCCCTTCAGCAGCCATAGTAATTATGACGGGAGCAAAGGAGGAAGTCAGGTTGTTGTTGTAGAACGATAAAGTTAGTGTAATGAGGAGTTTAGGGTGGATGGATGGGTCCACAAAACTTTTGACTTTAACACAGGAGGCCACTGTTTCTTTCCAAACTAAACCTTAATCGTAGCGTTGTCACATAATGACATGGGTTTCTTTTTCAACAAGGATTTGGAACAGTGTTGAAAGGCACAGACAAATGATGTTGTTGATGTGAACATATTAAAGGTTTAACTTGGAGGACTAGTTAGCTATTGCTCAGATGAATCTTTGGTTTGGTAAGATATCACTCTATCCTCCTGTCATTATCTCGCTTCACTGTGTGTTCAAGGAGCAACAATTTTCTTGTTTTTAAAGATTATTTTTTGAGGGCTTTACCCTTTATTAGTGACAGTGGATAGAAAAGAAAGGGGGAGAAAGATGGGGGATGAGACCCAGCAAAGGGCCACAGGTCGGATTTGAACCCCGGCCGCTGCAGGACTCAGTCAACATGGGTGAGCTAGAGGGCACCCCAACATTTTTATTTAATAAACAACAAAGGCAAGCTTTTCTATTACAAAATTAAGGAAATGTACTGTATATGGAAACCAAAGCAACCCACTGTGTTCTTCAGTGCTTTCAATACCTGTAAAGCACAGTGTTAACATCCAGAATCTTTTAGAACTATCCCTTCAGCCATATGAACAGTTTTCAGTTTTTTTTCCTGGACTTTATTACATCACATAAAATTGAGAACATTCATATTTTGTCACGTTAATGTAGCTGAATGAGTAAGACAACACAGAGGCAAACGCCTGAAGTGTGCATGTCATCACATTTTTATCTTTATTTGACTTCTGATTTGAGTTCCATTTATCATAAGAAGTGTATCCCCTCCCCTTGTTCTCCAAGAGCTTTACCCTCCAGGGAACCACTTACACTTGTCCTTCTGCTTTGCCATTTTTCATCACAATGCTCACCACACCCACTTATACACATTTGGCTCTATCTGTTGTTGACAGACTGCAAAATAGCAAAAAATTAATAATGGCGCAACGCTAACAGGCACCAAGAGAGTGTTTGCATCACTGGCAAGTTAGCTGCACTTTTCCTGTACCCAGATGGCCGTTGTGCATCTATGAGCTGTCATAATACAGTTTTGGAGCCTTCTGTTTGCAAATGGAGTACAAGCCAAGTTTGCTTCATAAATTTTAATGAGAAGTTGTGGCTCATTTATCACCTTTTAATTCTCATAATAAATCATTCATTGTAAGATGGGAATGAAAACAGCTGCAGCAGGTGAGAGTCCTTGTTGTTTTTATTATGACTATGGACTACTGAGAGTTTTGTCATCACACATCTGGCTTTATTCCGGCAACATTAACCTAATCTCTCTTATCCATGCATCCTAAGGACAAAGAGAGGACCTGTATCAGCGTTTTGTAGTGTGGGGAAATCTTGGCTTTAGTGTGTTGGAATTTGGCAGTGAAACTATCCAGCATGGCTTGTTTGTGTTCTGAATATCAGATTACAGTAATGCATGCCAAATTGCCTTCTGCTTTATGCCAATGCATGCTGGTACTTCAGAGGGCAAAGTTCCATTGTACCGAGAGCCATCTGACATGCCATGGCCGAGTCATTTTCAATTTTAAGCAAATAAGGGCACTCATTGCTTAAAATAACCTGTAATAATGTCATACTTCAGACATGTAACTTTTTTTTATGTTGTCATTTCTGCCTCAGTTTTAATCATAATATTGTACCGAAATGTGGAAGCGGTTTAACTCGTGCCTTTGGGCCACAAGATTAACCTTTCTATAAGACCGCAAGAGGGGAGGGGAACTGCAGATATGAAATGATATGGGAAATAGGGTTAATCACTTTGTTGCAGAGAGTTAGATGTGAAAATCGATAGCACTGACTCACACAGTTAGCTTAGCTTAGCATAAAAGACTGGAATCAGGGGAAAACAGCTAGCCTCGCTCTCTTTTAAAGTAAAAAAACAACTTCCTAACAGCATCTCTAATGCTGACTAATTAACACATAATATCTGTTTCCCTGCTTCCGGTATTTACGGTAAGTTAATGGCTTGCTGGCTCTTCATATGTAGCGTAAAGACATGAGAGTGGTATCAATCTTTTAAGTTTAGCCAAATCTAATATGAAACGAGCAGTTTGAGTTGAATCTACAAATGTTTGTGGGGGGTTTTTTTGTCAGAAATTCCCTTCACAACGACCAATAGCTCTTTCAATGCGCAAACAAGCACATTTAGGTGTTCAGTTACTTGATTTAGGTGGATGTTTCGCTGCACAACACAGATCAGAGCCTGGAGAGGAGAAAGAATAACAAGGCTACAGCGCAACCACCCCCCACTCCATTTCTCCCTTTCTCACTCTCTGCCCGTAACCCTTAAAGTTGCATGATTTTCTTGATTTGAGTCTGGATAATCCTCCTAAGGGATTTGGTCGGTGATCACTGTAGGAGGGGCTGTCAGGGTGAACACACTGTTGGCTGTTTCATTCAGTATATAAAATTACATCACTCATCCGGCATCTCTCCCTTATCTATCTGTCTCCTTTATATGGCAGCACATCCATCTACTTCTCTGTTTTTCTATCGCTGCCTGTAATTTAAACTAGGTACAGTCTGCTTCACAGATGTGATTTATCCTTTTTAAATTAGGATTGAAAAATGTGCACTTTTCTTTTTCTTTTAGGTGTAAAGCCACAGTTGCAAGTTTGGTTTTAAGCCCAGCAGAATAACACATTTGTTGCTTATTCGATAAAAGATACCAGCTCTGTAATGGAATACTTTAATCGGTCCTCACACATGTCTTCTGCTGGGATTCATTTCCTGGTGAACACTAATATTCTGTTATGTTATGATTACCACATTTTACTTCCCATAATTCCAGTCGTCTCACACCAGATAACACTGAAAAACTGGAGCGATGTGCTTTGTGCTTCCACTCCCCTTCTGACAAATTTGATCAGTTATGCAAATGAAGCAAAACCCATTTTGTTTCTTGCTCCGTTCAGATCCGAAACTTCCTTCCCTTGTCTCTGCTTTGCAAAAACAAGTAACTTTTAGAACAAGCGCCATCTCCCAAGAACGCTTTAATTGTCAAACAGCAAGCGGTGACATTCAGACACAATGTGCCAACTTATCGGTGATGAAAAAAAAGGACGCTCATATTGAGGTGATGCCCACAGGAGTTTGTCACATATTCTGTAAACGTTAAGAGAATTTGACATTCAGCATGTTTCTCTGTTGGCATTTTTATGTCTCATGTATTGTGCATGGGACCTGCTTAGTGCATTATTTAATGATACATTGGAGCACAGACCTTTGCTTCATAAGTAGACCCAACTGTGACTCCATTTGGAAGCTTTTCGTTTTGCTTAGACAACCTTCTCTTTTCCCTAACGCCCATAACAAGGCATGTAATGGTGTTTTGCCCTTAGGTTGAACCCCATAGCAGTTCCTGAGAACGAAGGCGTCAAAACCCCCCATGTGTCTCAAGATGACTCACTCAAGTGACTGATCTTCTTTCTGAAGTTTTAACATTTCTAACACTACACGGTATTTTATGTTGAGTAAGCAGCTGGCTACAATAACACATTTTTTATTAAAATATTCTGGAGCTGATGTGTTCTGGTTCATTTTTAGAATTACTGTAGGGTACATACTGGCCATCTGTAGGTCTGCATTATGGAAATGTCCATATTGACTCTGTTCAAACATGACAGGATTAGTGCTGGTCTCACAGCACTCATGTGATAAGGAAAATTCACAGCCCTTGTTTCTCCTTCAGCCCAGCGGGAGCCCTACTGTGAGTAATCATTGAAAATGATCAAGGGAATATAAAACCTATTTGAACCTATTTGAACCTGTCCTCCTCTGAATGGCATACTGTTAATCCTCTCATGAATTTCATCACTGTTTGAAGGTAAAAGGTGAAAGGCGCCTTCATTGTCATTTCTAAGCACACAAAGAGAAGCGAAATGTGTCCACTGCATTTAACCCATCCTTTACATAGATGCAGTGGGCAGCCACAGGCGCCCAGGGACCAACTCCAGTTATTTTTAGGGGGCACTGACAGGAGCACTAACCTAACATGCATGCTTTTGGTTTTAAAAAGGACTTGCAGAATTCTGCTCCCGCCATATTTTAGTTTTGGCTCTCATCTGAGGTGAGAATGCAACCAGCCAAGCCTAGACATAATCCAGTACATAGCTCCTCAAATTTCCAGCACAACATTTACAGACAAAATAACAAAACCCTTTTTAATATTACATGTTACATTTCCAGTACATATTCAGCGTGACGTGCATGTCCTAATGTACTGTATCCACTTTCCGTACCATTTACCCTTACAGCTGCTATTTCAGATGCATGCTCAGTGATGCATTCACATGTCTATGCAAAAGTGTTACCATAAAACTCCCAGGACACATGGGCGAATTTGGCCTCTGTGTTTCATTATGTAACAAGTATGTTATTTGAAAAACTATGCATTTCTTCAAGTGATAAGTAAGTTTAAATACATATACTGTATGTCTCCACAGATTTGATCACTCACAAGTAGAATGAAGTGATGAGTGGATGAAGATGTTTCATAAATGCAGTCATACTGTACATGCTAACTCTAAGAGTGTACTCAATAATTGATTACTTTAGCTCGGTTTTGCCACATGAAGTGAGCAATTCTGTCCTTGTAGGACCGAAGGAAAGTTAAAAATAACTTGCAGAATCTTGCATTTCATTCTCTCTCTCACACACACACACACACACACACACACACACACACACACACACACACACACACATATACATTCTGGTATGCTGGATGAGATTTGTAACAGGGAGAGAGACAGCACTGTGGAACGAATGAATCAAACAAGACAGAAAAACTGTGGAATTAATTAATCCTTGTAATTTATCGCAAATTGTAAAATTGTATTAGTTTGCATTTGTATCAAGTAATGTGATTTCATAACAGTTGGGATTTCCCACATCTGAGCGTTGCGTAAGTTGTCAGTTATAATAAAGTGGACTTTCAATTTTTAACAAACTCCTTCGGTCCAGCTTTCTGATTTCTGAGAGTTGCCAGCAGTGCTCATTTGTAAACACAGTAAGCCAAGTGTGCAGTATACCCTTACATTTTTCTGATTAATAAGTATGATCTAACTAAATACAGTTAAAAAGATGTGACAAGGCACATGTTGGCTGAGCTCACACTGACTTCAGCCAGTTTTCTGTTTGCTGATACATCTGTTTACTAAAGAGGCAAGTAGAGTGATTAGTTCTGCTCCAAATACTATCACATAATACTTACTGTAAGTGCCACTGTGTATTCAGAGCCACGCTGTCACACACACACACACACACACACACACACACACACACACACAGACATACTTACACATGCATGCATTTGCTCTAGTGATGCATGTTCAACCCTGGCATGTATTGTATGTACTGTATATGTAAGTCCTAGACCCATTCCTGCACTGACTGAGCATCGCTATTACTTCTCCATAATTATAAGTACATCATTTCTCAAAGTGCTTCATGGAACACTCAACAGTGCGCCCTACTGAACTTTTTTTTTCTTTCACTGGAGGATTTTCATTCCGACATGATTCAAGAAACAAGACATGAGTGACAAGCGTTTTTTATTCATCGCAATGATCACCAACCTCCTGTGTAATCTTGTTTATGGAGCGTTCAGCGACACTTGTTCTGCTGTGGTATTTTTAGCCTGCAGAATTATGCTTCAGTGTTTGGTGCAGATATTCGAGCCGGCTGTAATATTTTCAGCCTGTATGTGTTTTGACATGGACCGAATGCACCCAGTGACAAATGAAGTGAACTTGAGTGAATTTAGCGTGTATTCACACGCTTGATTCTTTACACACCGCAAGCAGATGTGCATGCACACACACTGTGCTCTTTCTTTAACCTTTGAAATTGACTTGAACCAAATAGTCTGAGATAGTCAATGCTTGGTCGTCATTACATCACGCGAGTACAGTCAACCAACCAGAAACTAACTGGTAGTGAAACTCCCGTAGGCATGACCTCAGTGAAAGTTCTACTCCCATGTCCAAAATATGATTAACAAGATTAAAAGGGCTTTGACACAGAAAGCTGAAATTAATTTTTAAGAGATCTAGAAAAAATAATATTACGTGATGAATAAAACTGACTTTAAAATTCCTTGTACACAAATTGAGACATTTCTTTAAACAAGATTTCCAATGTAATAATAACAAAGCCCGACCTGACTTTTGATTTCATTATTATGCTTTTTTATGAAACAACTGGATCACCACATATACTTTACAAAAGATCCAAGCCCTGACTTTTCAATTTTTTCTTCATGAGAGACTGTGAAATTAAGGTGACTGGTAAGTAAATACCTTTACTTGTCTCTGTGGGATCCATCTGTTTAATTCCAGTCCTTACGTTGCATCTCAGAACTTGTTCTTGGATCCATTAATTGACAGCCCAAAGGTGCAAGTTGCGAATGAAAATGATGTGTCTTAATTTCTGGCTGAAACTCAGCAGTGAATTTAAGTGCTGTTTCTGTCGAGCTTTAGGCCAAATCCAAACAACGTAATTCAAAAGGACCATCATCAGATTTCTTTTTAAAGCATCATTTAAAACTCTGCTCTGGTGCCCTTTGTGTTTTCAGCCCCCTGGTTTCACTGGGCCTTATGTGACATTTACAAATAATCAATGGGGTGTTATGCAGTGGACTGTGATGTCCAACAGAGACGTACTGTTGTGCTGCAAAGGATGAAATGCAACACTGTAAAGTGTTTTATGTCTGCTGCTGATACAAATACAGTAGCATGGTGACAGGTTGTAGACATAACTGATCTACAAGCAAGATAACCTATACTTTTAGAAAAATATATTTAATCATTTTCATCCTTTCCTGATAAAACTGGAGGCATTTTTCTTGTTATACACCTCATGTAGTTTTCCTTTTGGTGACCGACCCTTGTTACTCCTTTCATTCAGATTCACTACTGTGTAAAAATAAGTTCATCCGGTAGACCAAAGGGAATATATGATCTAAAGCAATATCCCAGCTAAATAAACCTTACCTCCATTTGCATTGTAAGGGTCATGCTACTTATTGATCCTTGTTTCAGCATCACCATTTCACCATTTTCATCACACCAGCAATCCTGTCTGTCAAGTGAAGTAATAGCAAGTAAGTTACATGTAACACACTCTGCCTCGTCTTATAGTCTATTTGCATTGTCAACCTATTCAGAAGCATTTTTACAGGTACATCTTAAAACATCTGTTTTATTGATTTAATTTTTTATGGTTTCTAGCATATTTATATTCTGTTTTTGTGTGCTGCCAGATCCCATATTTATAACCTTCCCCACTAGCATCTAGAGGTTTCATCTGATATGAGCTTATCTTATTAATGAACAAACTTGTAGCTGCACCTGCTGTCCTCCAACCAAATGCTGCTCTCCCACTGCAGAAAACGTTCATTTTGAAGAGAAATGCGACGTTTCAAAACACTCACGGCCTTGGCTCAAGCCGTTAAATGCCATTTGCAGTGCAGTTAAGGACAGTCGTTGAGTATGTGTGTGCGCTGCAACGTTGAAGATTCTGGCCAGCAGCCTATGTCTAGTCCAAATCATCGGTAGGGAAAGGACAGGGTGTGCCCAGTTCTAGTCTATTACATTGTGTGTGTGTGTGTGTGTGTGTGTGTGTGTGTGTGTGTGTGTGTGTGTGTGTGTGTGTGTGTGTGTGTGTGTGTGCGCGTGCCTGCACGGCATGAGTAAGAGAGAGAAAGTGAGAGCAACAAGGAGAGGAAAAGTCAAGAGGGAGAAATGATAATGATAAGTGAACAAACAGAGCTGAAGCCCTTAAATGTCTTTTCCAGATGGAGAGTTTACATTTGCTCTCAGATAATGTGCATTTGAAGGTGAGATTCAACCATGCAAGACAGCTGTGATTGATACAGTTGATTGTGTACTATTTTACTATTTACCTATTAACCCTGATACGTACAAAGTTGCATTTGTGCTTGTATATGTGTGTGTGTGTGTGTGTGTGTGTGTGTGTGTGTGTGTGTGTGTGTGTGTGTGTGTGTGTCTCTCAGGAGATTCTCACCAACCACTTTATCAAGTACACCTGTTTAACTGCACGTTAACGCACATATCTGATCAGCCAATCACATGGCAGCAGCTTAATGCATCTCAAACAAGTTCCTTGAACATGACAAGGAGTTCACTGTACTGAAATGGCCCCCATAGTCACCAGATCTCAAACCAATAAAGCACCTTTGAGATATGGTGAGACGGGAGATTTGCGACATGATGTTATCATGTCAATATGGACCAAAATCTCCAAGGACTGTTCCCAGCACTTTGTTGAATCCATGCCACAAATTATTAAGGCAGCTCAGTTAGCAAAGGAGGTCCAACCCGGTACTAGCAAGGTATACCTAACAAAGTGGTTGATGAGTGCAGCAAGGTCATGCATTCTTTTTTGCACTGCGATGACGTGAAAATTTGTTTCCCCATCCTGAACAGTGCTGTATAATAGAAGGGGAGCTGTCCGTGGTCCTGAAATGAAAGCTGAATGAAAGCCTCAATGTAGCAGCTCTCCCCCCTCACCTAGTTTTATGTCCTTTGTCAGGAAAAGCTTTTATATAAGCTTTTAATTGATTCCATCATCACACGCCGTTGGCATGTTTCCACATCAGCCGGTGTTTGTAAGGAGTGGTTTCATCTCTAGAGGATATAAAGATCCAAATCCCACTAATCAGCTCAAGTACAGTTCAGTCTTTATTATGATCGCAGAGGGTCCTTAATTTGTAGGGGAAAGACTTTACAGCGCATAGTGCAGCACAGATCATCATGACAAATTCAACATTTACCCGCAACCATAAAATAGTAGAATAGCGGTGACTCACCGCCTCTGCAGTTAGTGCTGATAGATTATGGCTTAAGCAACCTGGTGGCCGATGGGGAGATATAAATGATTGCATATGGTCGAGTATTGTAGCCTAAACCAGATGTGATAGGATAGGGTTAAAACATGATTTAATAAAATTTACTGATGCTGAGTGTGTATACTAGCTCGTTTCCACACCTTTGAATCACTGCAGATTTTTTTCAACAATTCCAATGGTGAAAAAACAACCAACCAATCAGAGCTTTTAATGGATTAAGAATGATGGAGACATTATCTTCCTGTGACAGAGCCTGACAAGACATTTATGAAGAACAGTGGCAGAAACATTTCACAACTTCAGGAAATAGGCGTGCTAGAGGCTTGAGTGACATTTCTATGTACTGAGCGGATTACTCCCCTGGCATTTTGTTAGTGTTAGGCTTAGAATTGCATTTCATTCAAATAAGAGTTAAAGGTAGAGGTCTAAAAAAGCTCTTTAAGCAAACAACCTTGCCAATTGACACTTAGCTGATTGACAGTTAACAAGCGTCTTCCATTTTGGACTATGGCTGAAACTAACAATTATTTTCATTGTCAATCAGTGTGTCAACTATTTTCTTGATTAATCAATTAGTTGTTTGGTCTATAAAATGTCAGAAAATGGTGAAAAATGTCAATCACTGTTTTGCAAAGCCCAAGATGACATCCTCAAATGTCTTGTTTAATTCACAACTCAAAATTGTGAAAAGGAGTGAAACAATAGAACATGTTCACATTTTTTTCATAAAAATGACTCAAACCGATTAATCGATTATCAAAATAGTTGGCGATAAATGTAATGGTTGACAACTAATCGATTAATCTTTGCAGCTCTACTTTTGGACAACTCGCTGTTTCCACAAAGGTCGGCAGCACTGTCAAGATGGCTTGCTATTGGTCAATGGTGCAAAATTGAAATTACTGGATTTTGCCTTACATAAACAAAATAACCCTAACCCGCAAACAGAACTCAGCTAAAACGAGCACATAGTCAGACTGAAGTAAAGCAAAATTGCAGTTCAATCTGATTATCAGGCTTGCGATCAGGAGCTTGAATGCTTTAGTTTTCGGAATGATGGCTCCTGTCCAAAGTCTTGATGGCTCAGTGCTACTCAAGGAAATCTGAATGTTGTCTTTAAATGGTACATGGGAGAGCGTTTCAGTTTCAGAATGGATGTAGCCATTATTCCTTTCAGTTTGTCAGTGAACGAGATTGATTTTGAGAATGTTTGTTTTCCAAAGTGCTTACCGAAGCCTCTGCTGCAAATTAACAACTTTGTGAAATTCTTGTTGTTTTTTCCGCTCTGCTTTTTTTTTTTATTGCATAATGCTTCTTCAGCAAACATCTGCACTTTGCAAGATGTTCAGAGAGCATGCAGAATGTAGCGTAATGTTTAAGTGGTTACATAAAATGCAAGTGTGTGTGCATGTTTTTTGTGCATGCCTATATGTGTCTATGTGAAATGGAGAGAGCCTGTTGTCTTCAGATAGTAAAGCTATAAAATAAGAGCACTCACAGGGCAACTCTTTTAACAACATGCACCAATGTTTCATTTATGAACTGCACAGCATCATGGGAAAAGACTGAGTGAGTAAGAAAGAAAAAGCCAACAAATGGAATGGGAGAAAGACTGGACAAGAAGAAGGTCAGGCGATGGCTGGAGTTGTCTTGCTAGGAGCTATGAGTGTGTTAAGTTGGAACTATTAATGAGCATAATGAGGAAGACTAAGAGGGAAGAAGCTCCATTAGCAAGCAAATTAGGACATTATTAGTGAGAAAATAATGCCAATAGACAATCCTACTGACAACAGCGCAAATCTAGTTAATTCAGCTTTAGATGTAACTTTGATATACTGTAGGTCTGCAACTAATGATTAGTTACTAATCTTGTCTAATTAATTAATCATTTATTCTTGTCAGAAAATAGTAAAATGTGTTCTTTATGATGTCTCAGAGCCCAAGGTTACGTCTTTGAATTTCTTCTGTTGTGCGACCCAGAGTTTGAAACCCAAAGATATTCACATGTGACAAAGAAAAGAAGCAAATCCTCATATTTGAGAAGCTGGAAGCAACCAATTGTAAAACGACATTGAATATGGCACAATACACACGCCGACATTTTAAGCACCCATACAGTATGGGTGCCATACGAGTTGATGACGTGTCTCTGCTTGTAGATTTTCTTCACCTATTAACATCGTAATGCTATAATTCACTAAGTATTGATCACACAATGCCAATGGATGTTGCCTGTTTGACACAGATTGCAGCTGACATTTTTATTATTGCACAGTGTGACATGCAATTAACTTCTAAACTATTATTTCACAGTGTTTCTGGGGTTTAAGTCACTTACACCATGTACATCATGTGTTTGTTTCATACTATCTTTAAAGCACAACCAGATAAAAACACCCTGTATTCACTTTTACTCATTTTTTCTCCTTTTCTTTTTGGGCCTCAAAACCAGAACCAGTGTTTTAAATTGAGCCTCCTGCTATGTTTGAAGATGATACAGTCTTTAAATATGCAAAGAGTTACTTCAGGCTAATTGTGAAGTTTTATAGAAAGTTTTTCTGAGATTTGCGTGTTCAGTAGTGTGAAATCACAGCAAGTTGAGAGTTGTCTCTGTGCATCTCATGTCAAGTCCCTAGACCTGAAATACCTTGGATTGAAATAGATTTTTTTAAAGCACTTTGTAAACCATTATATGAGCATATAAATGAAAGACTGGGAATGAACACTTGCTAAATAAAGGAAGAAAAGAGGGGACTCAAACTCTGATGTACATTTATTATGTATATTTCACTGTTCATTCCACCACTGAACCTATATGTCTGAGAGGGGTCCTCAACTCCACTAGCATGCAGGTCACTCAGCAGCTGAGCTTTTAAAAGACGGGGGAGTTCTAGCTTATATTACCCTAGTTGTTCTGTAGAGTGTAAAGTGGTGAGAATTGGCAGGGGGGAGGCGGGTTTTACGCTACTGGCTTTAGTGAGCATTGTCATAATGTAGGGTAAAACATCTTGGGAGAGCTCTTTGCTTTTTGTGCAAATTCAGTCAGTCTTGAGGGGTTTTAACAAGACAGTAAGAGAGAGTGTGTGTGTGTGTGTGTGTGTGTGTGTGTGTGTGTGTGTGTGTGTGTGTGTGTGTGTGTGTGTGTGTGTGTGTGGGGGTCTATTAAAAGAAGAAAGGTCGAACTAAATTATTTTCACTAACAGCGGTAATGAGCCATCGGGCCATTGTCCGACAAAGTCCTTTAAATGGCTTATATCCTGAGCCTGGATCCTTAAAATGTCTTAAATACAAGTCAAGCTCTGAATTGAAAATGTTTTTTTGTTAGCAAAGACTCAGATCACTCTCTGCTCCTGACTTTGGTTTAAAGAGACAGTCAGACAGAGGCTGACTATGTTAGGGTTCTGTGGCAGAGTCCAAACTAGCAGCAATAAGTCAGGTCAAACACAAAAGTACAGTAACAAAAGCTAGCTGGGAGCCACCTGAATGCAAAAATTGAGCAACAGTGTGTTAACTTGTTCATGAATTTTATTTGTTACATGACACATGTGTTACTTCTTCTCTCTACAATTGCCTGGCCTTGCTTTAAGGCATGGCCCAGATCAATGTCCACATATCTCCATTTAAAATCCAAACAACATTGCAATAAACCAAAGCGGATCACTTAGATTAGAGTGTCTATGGCAACAGTAACTGTTTACAGTGCGTTGGGATACACAGTGCACCGAACTGTTAGCAGCCAAATCTGGCTAGTATTGCTGAAACAATGTGGAATCACAATTCACAGTTGCTAAACCGCTGCTAACACTCCTCCTAAATGGACCAAAGTTGCCACAACAACCTGTAGCATCTGTTGCTGTACATTACAGTAACTGGACAAGAATTAAGGAGCATGGATTATCAATTGGACTACAAGACTACAGTTATCATTGGACATAAAGAGCTATTTTTAATTTCTATGAAAGCTACGACAATGCTATTTACTGATGAAATGTAATGAATGTTATAGAAAAGGGGATTTTAATCTACTCTGATGGATTATTACATATTAGGCTAATGTGTATGTGGTACTATAGCTATTGCCTTTGCTGAACCCTGTGATGGATTACCTCACTGGACAGCAGCAATCTGAATCCGAGCTGCAGTATAGGAGGAAAGAAACCGTTGTTTGGAGCTGTGTTCTTGCTGACTGGAGCATGTGGTAGCTGTGCAGGGGAGGGCTGAACCAGCTGGCTCCACTGCTTTCTGTGATAGGAAGGTCTGACATATGATGCAGCAAAAAACAACCTGACTAACTCAAGTAAACACCATCCTTGCTACTAACTAAGGACGGGCATTTGTATATTCTGGTGGAAAGTTGCAATGATGATCCACTGACTGCTCTCACACAGTGGCTGCAGAGGTTGGGCCTGTCAATACATTATACAATAGTTATCCTTACGGTTTTCAACAATCCTTATACCCAGAGGGGATCAATATCTGTAATGGCAGTCCATGAGGGAGTAACCATGACAAATCAATTAGGCAGCGGGGGGTTTTATGGCTGAAACAAACATCAGGATTCTAATTTTGTCAAAACCATTGAACTAAACCAAATACAAACAATTACTGGTACAGGCAGTCTCTCTATAAACTAGCCTGTCAAAATATATCTAGTAATCAATAAAACTCTATGAATCTATGAAATCTATCAATTACATTCCACAGTTTTAATTGCTTCTGTTTTCAAATGAGGCTTTTATGTGTAAAGTCCATAGGTGTCCCCCCAATGCTGCCATAATGTGTCCCGTATTACTAAAAAAATTTTTGTTTTTAAACATTTAAAAATTAGCAATTTTCCTTAAATTGTGCCTCACCTTTTCACTTCAAAATGGTTCTTGTCAGTACATTGTTGTCAAGGAAAGAGAAATTGATTTTAATTTGTTTTATGAAGCTTAGCTTTTGAGCAGTAGTGTGGATGACGGGGAGAAATTGATCCCTAGAGATAAAGAGAGGGATGTTAATTGATCAGTTGGAAAGAAAAAGGTACTTTTTAGAGTCAATACAGTGGCCTTTTCAGCAAAGGCAACCCTAACAACAACACCCTGCCGCTTCTTTCGAAGGCATATATTTGGATTTGTGGTATGTTGACGGGAAACGCATCAAATAGTAACAGGGGAAAAGGCCTAATGTTAAGACAGCGAGTCTGTGCTACATCATTTGGACAAAAACTCATAGTTCATCGAGGAGACAACTTTCATGATGTGAATACCGGTATTACATTTCTAGCGACAGTATTTTGTGTTCTGATCTGTCAATGTTTATACGTTCCTGTACAGAGATGCTTTAACCTTGTGAACTTTTAGAAAAATTTTAAGGGAGAAAAAGAATGAGAAGTCAGGAAGACGCCCAGCTAAAGGATAGAGGATGTGGTTTTCAATGCTACTTGTTGGGTTTCCTTTCCTTTGAGAGTGCACACCGAAATCCCAACGTTCTTCTTTCAGCAAGTTAGGGAGGTGATGCTGATAGTGAGCAACATTGAGGTAAAGGACCTTGACAATGTTGAAAATATCCATCCCAAATGTCGTATTTCATTTACAAGTGGGCCCTAAAGTGTATTTTCTGCCACTAGGAATGGCAATACCACTCAACTATTTACTGGCAGAACCCTTTGCCCTTCTCTGTCTCATTCTAACTTAAAAAAAACACTTGTTTCTCACTCGAGGAAGACCAATAGTGGAGAGTGAAATATTAATGCCGTCAAGGTGAACTTTAAGAGTCAGTTTCCTCTTAACGCTTCCTCCTGTGTGTCTCCAGATGGAGTGATGTTTCCATACACGTTGTTGCTCTCCGAAAAGCCTCTTACTCCACACACACACACACCCTCTCATTTTATCTCTCTCTCTCTCTCTCTCTCATCCACACAAATACTCATACTCTCTCTCACACATACACATACAGCTGGATTTGTTTTCTCTGTGATGAGAGGGATTATGGGATAAAGGAGGCGAGGCCACAGCAGTTTAGTTCAGTTTGGACCAAAACTGCTCTCAGCAGCAGCAGCAGCAGCAACACAATGACAAACACAGATAAATGTCTGGCTACACACTGGAGATCTGCACAGCCGTTACCGCCACAACCTCTGTATATTTTGAGCACAAGAGCCTCTGATTGTGTTTCTGAAGTGGCAGTGGATCTGTTTTTCTTTCAGATGACTGAAATGGCAACAGAATCGAGATGAGTTAAAGTCAAAAGTGCCAGAGTGTTGAAGTGGATCTATTGCCTTTTTTTTTGCAGTTGGTTTTAATGGAAGAAAAGAAGATATGTGTATTTCTTGAGACAACTGATGTATTATTTAGTAAGCTTTTTTTTCTTCTACATGACAACTGATCAGGATGACTGAAAGGGTCTGATAGTGTTTAACACTTTTCATCTAAGGCCAGTTTTCTTTTTCAAACACTGCAAGCTGTGACATGACTGACTGATGTATTCAACCCATCAACAGCACAATATGGGAATTGATCAACTGGAGTCTTACGGTGATGACGTCCTTGTCTAGTACGCATTTTCTTCTATTTTAAGAATTTGTATTGACTGCAGAGCATATGACTGATCAATTTGGGGCCTTTGCTTTCAATGGGATATATCCCAGAGCTAAAATTGTGACGTGTGAGGTCTCTCTGTTATAAAACACAGGGTAGAGAATATGCTGCATAACAGAATATCGGCCTGAATCTTGGCACTGAAATGCCATCAATCTATTCATTGTTACTGTAGCTATGCATCAGCTTGCTATCATGATATGAGGTCAGGACAATAAACTTGTCCTCAAGGTTTATGGTTGTGTGGGAGGAAGTGTTCTCCAAAATAAATCAAATATGGGTATGAAGTGCATACTGTAGATGCTTGAATTCAGTGGCATTTCTCCGGCTTGAAGATCTTTTATTGCATTTGTGATTATTTCTGTGGACAGTTTTACGATCTGTTCATGATTAGTCACTATAGCATGTGAGGCTTAACTCAGTGACTCAAGAGGGTGGTCTGTTGAACTCTCATTATAGCACCACATTGGGCTCTCTTCACCACACTGGAGCTCTCTCTGTCTCTCCACATTCTCCTGAAACCCTCAGTGACATTATTTGAGTAATCTGTGTTAACCGAATCAGCTGTCACATCAGCGCATGGGTACACTTTAGTGCATGCACGTACATGCAGCCATTGATCGCCTATCTACGGACCCGATGAGCCTTTATTTGACTGTGGTCGATTGCACTAAACAGTGCTATCTAGAACTTTGAAGAGGTCACACTAATTGGGCGGAGAGGGATCTAACCAGAGCTGTATGACCATTTCCATTTTAAATTCACCTCTTGATTCTTCTCTTAAATGATTTAACGCTTAAAATAAGTAGATGCATGTGCTGTGATGTTTATGTATGAGTTCTGATCTCTGTGCATAAAAGCCTTCTAATCAATCTAAAGATTGTAGCTATTTATAGTCAAAATGTGAAGTTTCGTTTAAATATTGTTAAATGTTCGTTTTTACTAGAAGTTACTGTATGTGCAGTTGTGTGTTCTCAAAAATTACCATCTCACCAGGTTCACTCCGCTATGATTTAAGATACTGGTCCTTGTATGTCTACATGTTTTCTAAAACAAAACAAAAAATACTAAGTAGGAAGAGGTCAGAAAGTGTATTGGAGATTGAAACTGAGACAGAATCCCTTACTTTAATTATCTTCCACATCACACTGAAAAAAACATGATACCAGGGTGGTGATGGCACAGTGGGTATGACACATTCCTTGGGTGTGGGAGACCCAGGTTCAATTCCCAGCTAATGTGTCCCTGAGCAAAAAACTTAACCCCTGGCTCCAGAGTGTGCTCTCTGATATATATGTATACATAGCAATTGTAAGTTGCTTTTGTTTTTTTGTTTCAGCCATAAGAACAAAATGTCCGGCTGGCCGCCCCCTGGCCCAGGGTCCTGGGGTGGACTGCAGGGGCCTCCATACAGTTGGGACAGCATGAACAGCACCAGGGAGGGACGGGACTTCCTCACCAAGTATGTCCAGTATTATCATAAACACCAGCATGCATGGATGATGCACAATTATCATTATAGAGTTGCATATGGTTGCATTATGAAGTTCCACTGCAGAAGCTGTAGTAGTGTTGGGTTCAAAATGTGTTTTAGCTGACTAACGTTGCATTGTTTTGAGTTTTTCCTTCAACCTGCCAATTCCCAAAATTACTACTCTAGTTTAATCACGAATGTACTTTAATGAGCCAGTGTAATGGGTGTTGTTTCACCTGCCCTTTCATCCCTACAGCCACAAAAAGTAGCTATTGTTCAGGTCATTTGGCATTCCATGTGTGCTTCCAGTGTCAGTTGTCTGACTTAATTTATTTTGCGGGGAAAAACTTTTAGCCAAATCCTCAAGTTGGACCGGCATTGATACATTGACATGCAGAACATTCTGCACAATAAATCCAAAATACATGTAAACACTGTGGAGCAGGCTCTGTGTTAGGCAGACGTGTCTGATTTTGATAAGCTGCGATCCAATTAACTTGCATTGACATGATGTTTTTGATCCACAAATTGCTGTATGCGGTGGAAATACTATACTGTCAATTAATTGACAGTGGATGCCAATGGTTTCTTCTCCTCTTACACTCTTAATTTTACAACCAGTTACCTTTCCTCCTCTTCTACTTTTCCACTCTCTTTGCCACTTGAGATCATGTTTTCTTTCTTCTCCGTTTTGTCTTGCACTTCTATTTCTCACTGATCCTTTTCCTCTGAGCTTTTTGAACTTTTTATCTTTCTTTATATCTCCACTCTTTATCTATTTTCCATCTCTTCGCTTTACCTCTACATGGCATCCTCCTGTGTTCACTTTTTTATCTTTGACCTTTCCTTTACCTCTGTCTTCTTCGCTATAATACCTTGGCATCAATTCCCTTACCTTGGTCTCTTTGCTTTCCCAATGTTGGCTTTGGTGGACAAATGCAATACTGATAAAGTAAAACATTCAACACTGGGCACACACTACCATTATTTTCAATACTCCTCCCACTTTCTTATTGTTTCCATTTTCTCTCCTGCTCTCCTACCCTCTTAAGATACTGCATATCCTCCAATACTTTCTCTATACATTCTGTTATTTGTATCTTATTTCTTCTCCTCCTTTCATCCTGTTTCTTTGTTTTGTCTCTCATAATTTCTGCCCCTTTTCTCCTCTTTCTGCCACTCCCCCATTAAATTATCACCCTTCTCATCCTCATGATGGGGGAGTCAAATGTGACAGGGAAGACAGCTCTGGTTATGTGGCTTTGTTCCCAGAGAAAAGCTGTTGGCTTTAGAAGAGGTGACGCAGATTAAGTATCACAATTGGATTTCTAGACAGAGAAAGAAAGAGAAAAGAGAGTGAGAGTGAGGAAAGGCAACAGTTGATTTAACTATATTGGACAGATAATTCCCCCAACCTTACCTAACATGGCCCAACAGGTTTTTACGGTTCTTCACTCAAGTGTCAGTGTATTTATTTCTTGCACAGGCAGTGTATACAATTTTACGGGTTTGCAGTAGATTTAATTGAGTATATGATTTCACATTGTGTATGTAGAATAATTATATGCCTGCCTTTGTGGATGCTCACAAACATAGATAGTTGCAAGCTTACCTGAGGGAATGCTTTATAAACCTCGTCAACTGCTCTGGTGGAATATTCCCCACTCACACCCAATACTGGTCCCTTTTTCATTGGTGTTACATTACCTCGATGGATGTACAGGTGGGCGGTATGAATAAAATGATGTAACATAAATTACGATGTTGATAAATCAAGATATTGTACATTTATAGAATTCCCACTGAGAAACTGGGAATTGATAAAACAACAGGCAGGAGTATTGTTTTTTACTTCACATTTAATTCATTTAGCAGGTGCTTTTATCCAAGTGACTTTCAATAAGTGCATTCATCCTCCTTAGGAACACATTACTACACTAAGTATACTGTATATTATCTTAATAAATAAATATGTGCTTGTTTAAGATACAATAAGTGTTTAGGATGATGTATATTTAGGGCTGGGTACCGAATTCGATGCTTTTTATGCACTGACTGAACTGCCTCCTTTGTATCGAGTATTGAAAAATGCCTCCTCATTCGGTACCACATTTCAATACTTAAATACCTAAGTAAATCCTTGAGTAAATAAAATAAATAAAAATAATGCTGGTGATTGGTTATCTAACTTTACACCTTGTAGAAGCATGCAAGAAAAACTCTACATTAAGCACAGAGAGGGCCTCAGGTAGTAGTGTTTGAAAAATAAACTCAAATATTTTTGCAATTTCTTTTTGTTAAAGTGGATTTTTATAAAATTGTTATTGAAAAAAGTCATAATTCGTGAAGAGGTATTGGAGTTACGGTAGTGGTATCGAACAACGCTCTGTGCATACCATGAAAAGATGGCTCCTTAGTGACAAATGGCAAATTCCAGTTGTTTTCACAGCAGGGCCCACCACTGCATCTCATCCCCTGAAGGACCACAAGTTGTCCTTTAGGTGGTTTCTTGACATCCACTCTGAGACACCAGTGATGCATACTTCACATTAGAGGAGTGACAAATCAATAGGCCCACCTGAACAAAGTAAAGTACCTGAAAAATCAAAGTCACATTGATATAAAAATCCTGCAAATCCAACATAGTCATAAATCAGTTCTTGTCACAAATTTGTAAGGGAAAGAAAGTCTGTTTGTCAATAGAAATAAAATACAAAAACCTGGCCAAATTAGTATAGTCTCACTGTACATGTATCTTCATATCAAACCAGCCCTTCTCATATGCACAGTTAAAGTATGTGGTGCCAGGTGGCTAAGACCAGGTTAACTAGGTCTGTTGAGCTTGTTATGTAACTGTGACATGCTACTCTTTGACCTGGACTGTATTAAATTTTTTTTTTATTCATGGTAGTCCATTAAAGTCGTTTAAAACTGATATTGATATATATTGATATTGATGTTGATAAAAGGTATTCTTAATATAAATCAACGACGTTTAATTTATGGTAAAGTTCCAATGTCACTGGAAATTCCCCCAGATGTCCTTCATTTTTGGCCGGATGTCCGTTACTTTTCGCCTTCTTTGTGTTGGAGTTCTAAACTACTGTTGATTTATGAGGACTATAGTTAACTGCTTCTCAGATCTCTGTAGAGAGCTAGCTAGACTATCTGTCCAATCTGAGTTTTCTGTTGCACGACTAAAACTTTTGAACATACACGTTTCACCAAAACAAGTTCCTTCCTGAGGCTATTTTGATGAGGAACCGTTGCTGCGTCCAGAGCTTTGTGCGACCCAACAAAATAGTGATTGCGATTGGTTTTAAAGAGATGCCAGTGCACATTTTTCTCCCATCCTGGAATGTTAAGTGGATGGGTCAGACCTTCCTCCGCAGCGCTGTGGAGATAGGTGCAAGAATGTTATTCCCATCTTTTTCTAACTGATTATTTTTCCACTAATATTTGTCAGTACCTGGCTACTAAAATATAGTGCATGGCTATGCATGCTTTTCCCGTTCATCCATGACTAGCAGCAACACCAGGATTTGGCCTTTTGTCTTTAGCTTTCGCTGACCCCCTGACATCTTAGCTCTGCCCTCCCGTGGATTAAACCCCATTGACCCTGACAGGGAAGATGAGCCCACATTACAGATTGGAACATGCTTCATTACTGACAGATTTAGTTTGAGAGTTCTGCGCCGTATGTACAATGCAGATCAATGTGATAATGAGAGACAGAATGAGAAAGCAAAAGAGGGAAAGAAGGTGGCAGAGATCAGAACTGATCCGGATTGGCGATCAATCCCATCCCAGACCCGGATATATATATATATATATATATATATACTCACACACACCTGCAGCATTGCCTTATGCAAAATGTGAAGACATTATTTCGAGAGAGAATGTAGTTGTGCAAACAATTAAAAGATGTGATAAATGTGATGTGAAGGTTAGGATGGATGATATGTGCTTTGCTGTATGGACAGTAGAGGCAGACAAAAGATGGAATGGATGTTGGCTGGGTAACAATGGACACCATGTACTGGAACTTAATGTGCAGCGTGGAAGCAATGGCTGCCAAGGGAGCTTTTTAAACTGTGAAAGAGGGAGGGAGGTAGAAATAGATAGAGAGAGAGAGAGAGAGAGAGAATGAGTGAACACAACTGAAAGCATATATCACGTCTTAATTAACAGGCAAACTGCATTCTCAGTGTCCTATTTGAGACAGGCGTCTGAGTTTCAGCAAGCAGGGAGGTTTAATTTAATATGGCAAATTTACATTTAAGTGGTGTTCTCATGACTGACTTGCTGTGAGTCACAGAAAAGGACAATGTGGTAGATTACCAATATTAACCCACGTTAAAGTTGCAGTGAATGTTGATTTAGTCTCTTCGAAAGAGCAAAGACTTTTCTCTAGACCCACTATTTTGCATCATTCAACATACATATGGGTGAAATCAACTTGAAAAGCTGCAGGGAAAAATAATTAAGTAATAATTTCTAAAGAGGAAAATGTAACATAGTCATTATTGCTCAGGTGGAAATGTTCCTGATCTAGCTATGCATCATTATTAATATCACTTTATCCACCTGAAAAACCAAGAGCCTTGTAAATCATAACCCCATGGAAATGTATGACTGTTGAAACAAAGTCGTAATCATGCAATTTATGGCTACATACATACATGATATTGTGTAGACATTTTGGACCTTTACACATTAATATTGAATACTTGTAACTTGGTTAAATGATCAGTACACTTTTATTTGGAATAGTCTGCAGACTTTTACATGGATATAAGAGGCAAATGGGTTCCAGACTACAGATCAGAGACATTTTATGAATGCAGGACCTGTGCTCTCTTTTTTAAGTGGCTCTTAAGCATAAAATGTTGTGCTAATGACCAAACCTGAGCCAAGGCTCTGACAGCTGAACCAATGGCTCAAATCATTCATTCAAAGTTTAATGTTTTCTTGCAGAGCTAAAACTAATTTTGGGTGTATGAATGAATTACAGTATTTGATTGAATTTTAATGTGCACTAAGAGACCCTCCTTTAACAAGCAGGACAGGTTTGAGCCAGGTAACTGTTATTGCGTCCATTACCGGCTACACATCTTCTTGAAGAGAAATGCCGACTAATTTTACATCTCTCTGGATAACTGGGTCAGCAAATTGGCCAATTGTTAGTGAATCAAAGTCAAAGTGACTTGTACAATGTCATGTTTCCTTTAATTATTTTACAACATAAAGATTTTGGTTGAATGTTTCTCAGTCACCATGTTCCTACTCTCCTTTATTTTCCAGCCAAGTGTCCCAGAGCAGCTCCCTGGAGGAGGTTCACCTGGACGGGGTCCCCCCCGCCCCTCGCCTGGTAGAGATGAGACGGGACCCAGTCCTGGGCTTTGGTTTTGTGGCAGGCAGTGAGAAACCAGTGGTGGTCCGCTCTGTCACACCAGGTAGGCTGTTACAGGGTCTTTTCTACCACAAGGAGTCGCCAAAGTCAGAAATGGACAAATACAACACATTGTGTCTTCTAAATTATATATTTAATAGAATGAACCGGCAATACTGAAACATTAAATAAAAAAACTGTAACAAAACAAAGGGAAACAAGCCCTGATACATCCAGGTATGCTTGTTCAAATATCGCATTGAGCTACGGCATTAGTTTCTGCTTAATGTTTGCAGAATCTGTGCAAACAGTTGCTGTAATGGTTGTTTAAGTCAAGTCAACTTTATTGTCAGTTCTGCAATATGAGCCAGACATACAGAGCAATAGAAAATATATTTCTCTCCGACCCACGGTTTAAAAGTAAACCATGCAGACTGTTGATTTCTTCAGAATATAATTGCACAAGAAAGTACTATTGACCCCACAAATCAAAGAAAATAAACAGAATAATAATAAAGTATTGTTTATTTTGGTTGATTGGCTTCCAAACTAGTGCTTACAGTCTCCTATCAGCTGTCAGCTCCAGTGGCTGCACAGACAAACACAGTGATTAGGAAACTCAATAATCAATCCGTGCTGAATTCCAAGCAGACAATTGAACTAATGAATATTCTATTTAGAGTTCTTTGCCAAGAAAAGGAATATATGTGCTTGAGGAAACAGCAGTTTATCAAACACCTATTGCATGTGTCATGTGAACCCCTATTACGTGTAAGCTAACACATTTATATGCACAGTATCACACACGTTAGCACCATCCATTCAGCTGTTCTCCCACTGATTCAATCCTAAATGATGTGTGTGTGTGTGTGTGTGTGTGTGTGTGTGTGTGTGTGTGTGTGTGTGTGTGTGTGTGTGTGTGTGTGTGTGTGTGTGTGTGTGTCAACTACGGCTTGTTTGCATGTGTTTGTGTGCGTGTAGGTGGTCCATCAGAGGGTAGGCTGTTGCCAGGTGATGAGATCATCATGATTAACGATGAACCCGTCAGCTCAGCTCCTAGAGAGCGAGTCATCGACCTCGTCAGGTGAATACAAAAAACACGGGGACACTGTGGTCTGTGTCAGTGTTCAGTTCAGGTTAATCAGGTGGTGGATTTTGTAAACCCAAACCCTGTACTGAAGATTAATGATTACCAAAATTTAAATGGCCAGTTCACTTGTATTACGAAAAAGACATTGTTCTGTTTAGCTCTAGTGGTATCCAGCCATGCACATAGTTTTATCTATCCAAATTTTAAGATATCCTTTCTCTGGGGAGTGGAATTCATTTGTGGTCCTCAAAGCATTAAACAACGCATTATCTGCATGAGAGTGAGAATAATTTGGGGGAACCCACCCTTTGAAACCTGTCAAAAGCTATAAAATCCAATGCTTGATGCAAATACATGTACAGTTTTCAAACATAAAATGGCTTAATATTCCAACCCTCATCCTGCAATATTGAATTTCGTCATTATAAAAAATGTAAACCATTTTGAAACATTTAAAGGTCCCATATGATACTCAATTTCAGGTTCATACTTATATTTTGGGTTTCTATTAGAACATGTTTACATGGCTTAATGTTGAAATAACACATTATTTTTATTTATTCATGCTTTGTCTGAAACGTTCCATTTTAGCGCCTGTCTCTTTAAGTCCCCTTCCCAAAAAAGCCCAGTCTGCTTTGATTGGTCAGTGTTTCTGGGTCTTCCCCGTCTGCACTGTTATTGCAGCCAGGGAATGACTACAACTGCACTGAAGCAGCACTTTCTACCTGTATATAGTATACTGTTGACATTACAACCTTACGGAAATCCTGACAGCGCATTTAAAGGTGCTTTTTCTGAATACGGGCTCTGTGCCTGGATTGAGAGTTTTGATACTTTCAGAGTAATTACGTAGCACCTGTATCCAGCTTTATAAAAAAAAAAAAATGGCAGGTTTAATACTGATCATAGTACAAAAACAACAATGAAACAAAGTCATTATCATTCATTTGTTTTTAAAATGTCATCTTTAATTTCACAAAAAACTCTAATGAATTGCTTTCCAAGTATTAGTTATGCTCTACTCATTTGCTCATCACACAAGCATAGTCATCATCACATAACATTCAGACCAATAAATATTCAGAATTAATAAGAAAGCAAGCACTCGTTGTTATTTCAATGCACTCAGTTTAGCAAGACCAAAGTCTTATTTTTTGATTCACCAGAAATACTGTTACATTTTTAAAATGGGAAAATAATGAGAGTATGTGTAGTTATGTGGAAGTGGTGATTGCCACAGGCGTCTCATTCCATTTCAGCCAAGCTAATCAAGTTCCTTTTCGCTTATCTGTCATTGTTGTTCGCTGTGATGTGTTGTTTTGTGATGATTTTGTTGACGCCTTGATTTGTGGTCTTCTTGCTTTAGGAGCTGCAAAGAATCCATCATGTTGACTGTTGTCCAACCGTTTCCCGTGAGTAGATCAGCTCTTGCAAAATGCACCACAGGGACTGTACTGTATGTATCAGTTACGTTAATCAGTGGGGCTTAAATGAAATCCAAGAAAAAGGATTACTCTTTATGTATATGTGTTGTTGCTCTCAATACAATGTTTTGTTTCAAGTTGCCACATTTGCTCTCTTTATCTAGGCTTATAAACCCTTTCCCTAAACACATTTATTCCCTATACAGGTTGCTACAGGATGCATTTTAAAAATGGATACTTTTGCCACAATAATGATTCCTTTATATAATTATCAGAAAACAAAAGCATGATCATAATGACTGTATTCTTTATTCAATGCTAGGGATGTTGCAGCATTTCTCCAAATTCTCATAACCGTACTCAAAAAAAATAAGTTCAACTCCATGAATTTCATTGTCCACATTATATTTTGGGAGGTATAGATTTGTAGCTTGTACCTGCTACTTTTTCTAAGTTTAGGCAGGCCTTGACTCCCCACCAAGCCTGATAAACTGTCCTGCATTTAAAGAATAAGGCTAGTGATATTCAATATTTTTTGTATTGTCCCTAAATTCCATGAAAAGAGCCTTTTGCTTTAAAGGGGATTAAATGATAATCTTGTATTCCTCCAACTAAATGCATTCATCCTCCTCTTAAGGTTGTGTGGTGTTGCACCAGGGTTGTGTTTTACGGTAAAATTGCATTTAGAAAATGTTTGCACTTTCCCAATTTCAAGAAATTTGTGGTTATTGTGTTGATGTGTCATCGATTTTTCCAATGTTACATGTATAGCTAATGTGCTAGAAACCTGTTTTTCCCACTTCATTTGTGCTTGTGTTTACGCTTCTCTTTATCTCTCCCTCCATCTGTCTGTCTCTTTCTTCCTCTTTCCCTCCTCTCTATCTCTTGGACGGTTGCCTCTTAGTCCCCTAAATCAGCGTTCATCAGTGCAGCCAAAAGCCATGCTCAAGTCCAATCCGGTCAAAGTGCGCTTTGCAGAGGAGGTCATTGTAAACGGCCAGGTTCCAGTCAGTTCTACCACACACACACACACACACACACACACACACACACACACACACACACTTATGTTTGACCTATATAAGCAATGCCAGATGGTTACTACATAAGACAGACAGTTGAGCGAATGGCAGTTAAGATAAGACAATCACAAAAATGTGTTATGACATGACACTTTTATTAAATCTGTTCACATATTAAACCACACCTGTCTTCAGTTAAAGATACCTCAAATGCATAGGATGAAAAATGATAATATTCCTCCTTTGCAGAACCCGGTGAAGGACAACTCTCTTCTGTTCATGCCAAATGTCCTGAAGGTCTACCTGGAGAACGGGCAGACAAAGTCTTTTCGCCCGACAGCAGTACTTCTATCAAGGTGTGTGTGTGTGTGTGTGTGTGTGTGTGTGTGTGTGTGTGTGTGTGTGTGTGTGTGTGTGTGTGTGTGTGTGTGTGTGTGTGTGTGTGTGTGTGTGTGTGTGTGTGTGTTCCAGCCCTTAAGGCACACTCTGCAAAATTAGCAGTCTCTGCAGCATATATAATTTTAAAGGGAGAAATTCATTTAGAGTGCAAATTAGTGTGTCTTGGTGCACACCACTAAATTCAATCACTGTATGGGTTCCATTTGTTTGAGCATCTCATTTATTTAGGCAAGGTGGCAAAGAGCATATTTAAATTTCTTGACTTGTAGATTCAGTTTTGATCCACTGTGGCTCCCAGCATGTAGATGAAGCAAAAGAGCTGAGTCACTCCTTTGCTCAGCATCACTGCGAATTCTCTGTTATCTTAACAAGGCTTTTAGTTTAATATTGATTTAAAAAATATATTTAGGTCATTACAACCTACACTCACATACAATGACCTGTATTAGAATTCAATGCTTTTATGGAATGTATGCTATCATCAACATTTTGTTCATAATTTTAATTTGAATCCCACACCAGCATGATTTAAAGTTTATTTTTATTGTGATTGTCAAATTATTGAATTTGAAAATTAGAGGCTATTTTGGTTATGCTAATAAGCTAGCAAGCTCAGCTACTTAGCTATTGCAATATTGAGTTGGTAAGCTGTTGGCTAACTATAAAGGTTAATTTGACTATAATAGCAGATACCTAACAAAAGTAACCAATAAGGAAGAAAAGATCCTGGTAAATTTACATAATAATATTCATTTTTTCACTCACTCAATTGTCAGGAATTCTAAACAGTTACACTAAGAAAAGGAAATATTCTACTAGCTATTCTACCTCTGCTGTAAAGAGGTATGAAATAAGTAATCACACAGTCTTACGCCATCATGTTTTGACCTTGTTCTATCACATTTTACACCTCAGAAATTATTGTCTGAATAAAAGACATGTCCAGAGTTTCAATGGTTGTCTACAATCCCCCCATTGCTTTTCACATTTCAATATTTTCATCTTTTGAGATTTCTTTTCAAGGTTAATGTTTTGTTAGACCATGAATAATGCAAATGTCAAACATAAAATCTAGATAGTTTAACTTTGAAAATAGGCATAGTGCCACTATGTATTACAAATAAGTTCCCCCACTATGTACTAAGCTGTGTTTTCAGACTGGAACAATGACAAAATAAATAATACTGGTATTGCATCATCTCATCTTAGTACAAAACTAAAAAAGTACATTGATTTATTGTTTATAAACATCAACATACTATGATAATACATGCATACATAACTATTAGGCTACTACTCTATCTAAATGTTGATGCTGTGCATTTACTTCAGGATGTGATCCTGACCCTGCAAGAGAAGCTGTCAATCAAATGCATCGAGCACTTCTCCCTGGTGTTGGAGCACAGGACGGAAGGCTCTGGAAGCAAACTGCTTCTCCTGCATGAACAGGAGATGCTTACTCAGGTATGAGATGTTTCCTCTTCCTTCACTTTCTTTCTCTTCTCTGAGTCTGACACACACACACACACACACACACACACACAACTGTGCACATACACAAAAGTGCAACACACACAAACGTGCATGCACCCTGCTCAGTATTCAAGCAGCATTTGAACCTTAGTGTCATTTATCAGCACTGGCACAGCAGGGGCGACAGCTCTCATTACACCTACCCTCACCACCACCCACCCCACACACACACACACACACACACACACACACACACACACACACTCATCCACAGTGCCCGCTACATTGTAATGAGGTTGCAGGATCACAAGAGAACAATTTTAATATTCATGCCGCACAGTTCAGTTGTGAAGTTCTGCACATGGCACACACATACTGGCAGTGTAACACGCTTGATCAAACGTATACACACTATACTGTAATACAGCTGAGTGTAAGTCTTGGTGTATGGGACAATACACAATTGTATAGTACAATACATAGTCCTTGAAATAGAATATAAACCCCCTCGCCCTCTATACACATGCTCATTTAATGGTTTATAAAATGTAATCAATATTAAAAAGAGGATGATGTTGTGGTTTTGTCTTGAATAAGAAATTGAATCAATACACGGACAACCACCCCAAGCACGTCTGTTTCTTCAGGGTTACTGCTGCTGAATTACACATCCGTTGTATTTATGTTGTAGTGGTTTGAATAACGGCAGGATTATTAATGCTGCTGCTAGTGCTACTGCTCTTACAGTCACCAGCGTTGGAATGTAACTAAATACCTTTACTGAAGAACTATGCTAAAGTATAACTTAGAGGTATTTGCATTTGTGAGGCAAATATTGTACTTGTGTATTGTACTACTCCACTGTGTTTGTTTGACTGTTATTGTTACTAGTTACTCTGCAGATTTGACATAGCTATAATGATTTCATGGAATTATGATGCTTTAGTAATAATTAATCGCAATAATGATAACATAACACTGACAGGAGCCATTCTGCTGCATAATGAATATTTTTGATACTTAATTATATGTTGCTGATAATACATTCAACTTGCAGTGGTCAAAAATAAATTGCACAGCTTTGAGTAAGTAATTTGGAATGCAGGTAATGGATTATCTTTTCATCATAGTATTGATCAATCAATTTTGTATTGCACTTCTATAAAGTTAGGAGAAAAATAAAAAAAAAATGGATACAATTAGGCTGACAGGTCCTGACTTTTAGTTCCTATTATGGGTCAAGTGCCAATAACACTGGATCCTACAGTTCCCACAGTGCAACTCTGTAGTGTCTTACTTTGTACATTAAACCGTCCCTGCCCGTCTCTCTTGACTTGCAGAGTCTAACATGTTTATTAAACTGATGTTATGTAAGACATACCACCTTTACACCAATAATGATTGCACTGTGGCACAGACCTGTGGGGTTTTCTCGCTGCTTTTTCTTTGTCTGTGCATGTGTTAATTCTTCTGCTCATCAATGACCCTCCATCCATCTCTTTTTCCCTTTCTGTCTCCTTCCTGTCTGTGACCCCAGGTGACCCAGAGGCCTGGCTGTGACAAGATGAAGTGTTTCTTCAGGATCAGCTTTGTGCCCAGAGACCCTGTGGAGCTGCTCCGGAGAGACGCTGTGGCATTTGAATACCTCTATGTACAGGTGAGCAAGTTCACCAGTAAAGTCCTAAAACTGTTTGGAGGGATACGATCTAATGTGTGGTTTGAAAATGATTTTTGGTGATTAACAAAGTTACAGAATGGATACTGTCAGGACAACATCCTCATTTGCAAATAAAGTCCTCAAATACACCCACTCTTGCATAAACTACTTTTCTCTAAAATAATAAATAGCTTTCCCATAGGATTCCTTTGATAATAAGTCAAGTGAAACACCCTGAGAGAAGGAAAGCTAATCATCTGTTCTTGCCAGAGTTCACCAATTTGTGCTTCCGAGTCCTTCATCAGGGACTGAAAACTGTATCCCTTCTGCAGGAATCTCAAACCACAAAGGTTGAGAACAACTTATTTCAGCTTAGCACGGATGCACTTCTGCTGGAATTGTTCAATTGAGTGATGAAATGCACATCACAAGCCCAAAAATGTGACTTTGGGATTCTTATGTAACTTTGCTTCCTGTCTTGCCATAGAGTTGTAACGATGTGGTCTTGGAACGGTTCGGCCCGGAGCTGAAGTACGATGCTGCGCTACGATTGGCCGCTCTACAGATGTACATCCTAACCATGACAACCAGACAAAGCCAGAAGGTCTCCCTAAAATACATCCAGTAAGTCTGTTTTTGATACTGGCAAAATAACCTGTAATGTTACTAAACTGTTGTACAGCCTAGAGCGACTCCATCAATTATAAATAATAGACTGACTTAGATTTTTTTGATGGGTTTACAGAAGTTTATCAGGGATTCATTGTCCTATTTTCCTCCTTGGTTAGAGACATCTTCAATTGAGTGTTCAGTTCAGTAACTGACAGTTTGTCTGAGATCTGGTAGAAGTACTTTTTTTCCAAGAGGGACTTTTAGCAGAAAACAATCTCATCTCAACAGAAAGGAGTGGGGGCTGCCACTGTTTCTGCCTCCTGCCGTGCTGTCCAGCATGAAGGAGAAAAACATCAAGAAGGCTCTGACACACATCCTAAAAACCAACCAGAACCTTGTGCCTCCAGGGAAAAAAGTAAGCAGCTCTCCTTGTCTTTCTTTGCCCTTGTTAATAAACTTCTGACACACACACACATGCGCACAAACAGCAGTCTCTCCATTTTTTAGATGCAATATCTTAAAATAGCATCGCTGTCATGCTCAACGTTTTAAAGGTTCTTACCCTTGTCAACCTAAGACCCTCAATGAAGCCAGCCCTTGAATGCTAATGTGAATAGCAAGCAAATTAATTGCCAAACTGTTTGCATAATAAGATATTCATATTTGCACATGCCCCGGTCAGGGGCCGCTGATCCAACTTCAGCTGAACTTTTTAGCTCTTTGTAAAACTGTATTGATGCTACAGCCATTCATTCCACGCATTTTTACTTTGACACGTACAAATCAGCAGCATGCCAAAACTAAATTAACCCATGCAACAGTGTCAACTTAAGCGAGTGATTTACTATCATCTGTCGTGCAAATAAGGTTAGCTGCATGTTAGACAGTTGGAATACAATTGTGTTATTTTATTCTCAGAGAAGACACAAGCGCTTGCAAACTGAATTATAGATGCTTGTGGATGAAGCAAAAAAACTACTGTACTTTGAAGAAACATGTCACCAAGAGCAATGTTGTGAGTTTTTACAACATTGCTCTTGGTGACATGTTTCTTCGCCATGGGCCCCATAGTTTATTTTGAGTCTATCCCACATACACCATCATGCTGCCATCACAAGAACACCAACTATGAATTAATCCTAGCTAGTCGTGACTCATAATTCCAAGAACTACAGAGCCCAGCTCTTTTCAGAAATTACTTATCCTTTTTTCTTTTCAAATGACTATATACTTTTGAGCCATTTTTAAAGATGGACAGCTTGGCGCTGAGTGCCACAGACTGGGCAGGGAAGTAAGAACGTACTGAGAGAAAACACACATTACTGGTTTTACTCTTTTTAAGAAAAATATAACAATAAGATGTCAGATCTTTAGGCAATCCAGGTCGGGTGTCACTCCAAATTCGGTAATTCCAAGTCTAGTCTATTTTCTTTCATGATATCCATATTTCATATCATTAAATGTATGACATCCACATTCTTTCAGTGTGTCTAAGCTCTCTATGTGTCTCCATTTTTACTATAAAATACAATAAATATCAAGTGTGAAACCCGCAGTTTTCTAAATAAATGAATCAGACATAAAGAGTCAATACAATTAAATAATGTTGTCCTACAGGTTTACATCTCATAGCGGACATGCAGAATATAACAATAGTTCTACCACCCCATCAAAGTTTGCACAACACCCTAATGCACCATATGGATGAATCACATTTGTCCTATATATATATATATATATTCTGAAAAATTATCTACAAGATAGTCACCGAGCCATGAAGCGTTCACTGAAGCTGAATGATTGGGCAACATCACTCATCAGTAGGAATTAGGATTGCTCCATGTCCGACTTAATCTACCTAACACAGCTTCATGCAGTGGATGAAAGAACATATTTCACATTAAACACACTGATTAAACATACATGTATGTACAATGTCTATAAAATGTCAGTCACACTTAGGGAATATTGATCTCTTCCCTCAAAGCCTCAACCAGTATGATGAGCTGACAAATCATTTGCATTCACAGTGGCAGTTGATATCCACTCTGTTCATTAGGGAGAAATATGGTCAGGCAATAGCAAACAAACTGACATGCAATTCAAAACGTCAATGCTCCATATTAGCTTTCTCATTACAGCCTTGAGGATATCACTCAGGCCTTAGCAAAAGAGGCTGCTCGCCTAGTTTTGTGTGAAGGTGGTGGTAAAGAGCAAGAATTTCATAAAAACTAAATTATTTTTGGAGATGTCTGGCAAGGTCAGACATCCTATTAGCCGCATGTTTCTGAGACTGATGGCATTCTTAAATGTAGGTGCAACATCAGGAGGCTGTACAATATATGTAAATACAGTATATATATATATATATATATATATATATATATATATATATATATATATATATATATATATATATATATATATATATATATATATATATATATAGCGTATCCTAGTAGTCTGATATGTATGGCACATATACACATAATACATACAAAATACATGTTCTTTGCTTTGTAATTCTGTGTGGTCAAGAATTAACAATGCATTGCATGCATACAAGGTTTATAAAAAAGCATCAGTAAAAAATGCACTTTTGGTACTTTCAAGTTTGAATTTTCAAATTCCCATGATCCTAAATGGCTGAAAACATCTACAGAAGCAAGCCATAAAGAGCAGGAGAGCAGCGCTTCAGATTTTGATCCGATTTGAATGACATGATGGAATATAATGGAAAATCTATTCTCCAGATCAAAATGGCTTGAGAGTGCTTTACATTCTGACATAAGAAGACAAATGTGTCTGTTTAGGATGAAGTGATTTGGTTTTGGATGCTTTCTAATGTATTACACTTCTCTCTGTGTAGCTGACTGCGCTACAGGCCAAGGTGCACTACCTGAGGTACCTCAGCGAACTCCGACTTTATGGGGGGAGGGAGTTCAAATCAATACTTTTGGTAAGGCTATTAATTCTGGAAAGTATTTGTTTGTTTTGGAACTGCATCTCTGCCGATGTTAAAATCTTAAACAGTTTGTCATGGCTGATGACTTGTAACTGTTGTATGCATACATACTACTTTCTGTAGCAAGCGAGAAGCAGACAGAGGTGACGCTGTTAGTGGGCCCACGTTACGGCATCAGTCATATCATCAACACCCGGACCAACCTAGTGGCCCTGTTGGCCGACTTCAGCCATGTCAACCGCATAGAGATCCTCACTGAGGATGAGACCAACGTCCGACTGGAGCTGCATGTTCTGGACGTCAGGGTGAGCACAGTTATTCCGCCCTACACAAATGATAGCATCTGTTGTTTTTCTTTCTTCCCTCCTTATACCCTCCCTTTGCTTCTTTTTTTCACAGCCCATCACACTGATCATGGACTCCAGTGATGCAATGAACCTTGCCTGTCTAACAGCAGGCTACTACCGCCTCCTAGTGGATTCAAGGAGATCTATCTTCAGCATGCCCCACTGCAATAGCACAGGAGGGGAGGACAACAGTGAGTTATTACTAAATATGTATGCATGTACCTGTATGTGGTCAGAATTGGATGGATTTGCTACTCATTTATACAAAAATTGAATTTCAAGAAGTCATTCATCAAAGTTTGCAGTCAGTTTTTAAATTGTGTCTTTCCCCATCACAGTTTTCCTCTTGAAAGTTGTAGAAACAATTGGCAAGGTCTTTGTGTGGCCGAATACTCCATATAAACCATTCAAGCAAGCAGAGAAGAAAAAGACTCGAGGCTTAAACATTTATGCTTTACAGTGCAGCATAAAACCTCAAAAGTATTATAGTGGAGCACTCAAAAAGTCTAGTCAAGAGGAGGCAGCCACTTTAAAATTTAATCAACATAAAATATATAACACCTAAAATAATAAGACTATGTACTGCTGCGTTCTGCAGGTCAGGATCGTGTCCTGGAATGGCCATACAGCACATCTTTGGGGGACAACGAGGAGCCATCACCCAGCCAGGGAGAGGTCTACAACAGGGACTCTGAGTATTCAGACAATGGACGGCGAGAAAACAGCATCTCTCCTTACTTCCAGGAATCCCAAAACCCTGACAGAGACCTTGGCACATGGAGAAGTCCGTTGCCCCCTCCTCTTCCCCCCGCTACCAGACACAAACCTCAAGACTCACCTAGGAGCGCCAAAGTGTCATTTATATTTGGGGGGAACCCACCCATGAACCAGCCAAAGAACATAGTCTATGAAAGACTGTTGGAGAGCCCTGAGGTACCCGAGCACAGACCACCCTACTTGCATAACAACACAGACTGCCGTCCACAGGACAGGGTACCGTTTCAGTTCAGTGGTCTGACGCATGTCTATAGTAACATTATAACTGAGGAAGGTGGGGAGGAGCCACTGCTAAGGGATCTGTTTTATCGTGACACAACAGACGATGCCGAGGATGACGATGACGCTTCCTGCGAAGAAGACTCTGCAGGAGGGACACCAGTGGGTGACGACAGAGGAGGTGGGGATAAAAACTGTGGCAACCAAGGAGGAGGGTTAGCCACTGCAGCCGGCAAAGCTTCCTTCCTCACGCTTTCCGCTTCTACCGATGACATCATCGACTTGACGTCACTGCCTCCTCCCGAGGGAGACCAGAGCATTGACGAGGATGACGACGACACACTGCTGCAGACACTCAACCTAGCAATTGCAGCTCCGCCACCAGGATTTCGGGACAGTTCAGACGAGGATGCGGCGCCGGAGGGAAGGCCACTAAGCACATGACAATGATGATATCCCAGTATCTTTAATTGATGCTGTTCCAACACACGGGGAGGGGGAAGGCAGCATGGGAGGGGAGAGAAGGCTGGACAATGCAGTTGTGAATACTCTACAGGCACTGGAGGCTCTGTCTGTCTCTGAACAGAGGCCTCCGCCACCACCACCACCACCACCCAAAAGGAACAATCCAGGTCTGTTGAATTCTAACGCAAGTACAGTAATGTTTGATCACCATCATTTATGTCTTTGTTTTAGCATTGGATTTTACTTACTGTGACTCGACCCAAATAAATCCTGTATCTCAGTCTATGTTCTTCAGTCTCTCTCATTTGATATCATTAGACCACTAAAAATGTGTGGGATTTTAAGTGTTCGGTTTGTCACAGAAAAGTTTAACATTATTGGTTTGTAACTATTTGCTCTTTTTGTAGTTTTGTCTTTTTTCTTTTGCCATTTGACTTTAGTCTCTCTTGCCAGCTTTAAGTTAGCAAACTCACACATTTGTGACACCGGCAAAAACTATTTTTACAATGTGCCTTCTCATTAATTGCAAATATGGTCATAGCTGTGTGCAATATTTATTACAGTACACATTTAAAAGCAGATAGCTTAGTTAGCTTCATGACCCATATTTAACTCTGTATTTCTTATCTTCTAGGTGTTTACACGTCTCAAGGCCTCAGCCAAGAGTCGTCCTCCGATTCTGGCAATGAGACCAACTCCTCAGAGATGACTGAAATCTCGGAACTGGCTGCTACTCACAGGCTCAATGAGAGCCACATGCGTCTTCTGGTGGCCACAAGGGAAGGGTACCAACCTTTACTTGAGGAAAAGACAGAATTCCCCGTCTTACCCAGCACAGCAGGAACAATCCAGAAGAAAGCCCGTAGTCCAACACAACACCTTCAGCCTCCAGCAGTTCCTCCAAGACGAAGCCCCCTATTAGACACCGCATCATCAGGGCCGGACAGCTTGGTGGTGAGGTCCCAGACTAACCTCTCATGCACTCTACAGCGCCCAAGTTCCACCACATCAGGAGGCAAGCATCACAAAAAGTCTGCAGACTCCAGTGGGAAGTACAACACCTTCAGCACAAGGGAAGGGCATCGGGGTGAGAGTGGTGGGAGCCGCTGCCATCTTGAAATTGACCAGCGCACTGCATTCTGTGAGAGAGGGGAAGGTCAAACAAGACAGAGTTCTTTTTTGGAAGAAAATCCTGTAGCTGAGGGCGCAATGAACAATCTCCCCAATGACCATCACAGAATCCCCCGCCCTTCCTCCACTACCTCTGATCGCCTGTTAGATGTTGCCAACTCGGGGGACTGTGGTGCAGATAATGGCACTGCAGCTGCTGAGCAAGATGAACATCTAGTTGTAGCATCATTGCTGTCCCCAACCAAAACATCCAGATCAGAGGGGACCGACCAGGGATCGGACATACAAAATGATCATCCACCGATTTCTAGACAGCAGAGTGTTGCACGGTTGTGTGAGTACCATCTAGCAAAAAGGATTTCAAATTTGCAAGGAGAAACCCACAGTTCACTGCAGGGTTCTCTGTGCTCATCACTGGATGCTGGTGGCAGCACGAACAGTAGTGCCTGTGCCACCCCGACTGACTCACCACTTGGCCCTGGTGCAGTTGAATCAAAACGCCATCGCTTGCAAAGGCACCCACTTTCTAGTTCCTCCTCCTCATTACTCAGGGTGCTAAACTATGATGATAACAAACCTGGAATTCCTCGTGGCCCCTAGCCAGAGCACTCCGAAAGGACCTCCACCCTCATGCAGACCCTGCCCTCCTTCGGAAAATGCTGCCCAACATTTACCCTCCTGCTGCTGGGGCTGAACCAGGCCGGCCCTCCTCAGCCACACCGTCTAAGCATAAAGAGACCACAGGTACTGGGAGCAAGAGGCCCCACAATGATCTGCATGCTAAACAACAGGCCTGTTTTAAGGGCCTGAACCAAAAGGAAGGCAGTGAGGCCTACAGACAACTAATTAACTATCTAACAGTAAGCCAGATGCATCAGGGAGGGAAGCTGCACAGTGCAGGCATGGGAGGGGCAGTAAAAAAGGACACCAGGCGCTTTATCACTAGTAACCCTCAGCTTGTCGAAATGGTTAAGAATAGGGGGAACACCATTGCTCGCTGCCCATGTATGCCTTCCTCCATATCATCCCCATTCCTCAGCCCAAATGTAGTAAACCCTAATGCCACCCCAGTACAGCTGGCAAATAAAAATCTACAGACATACCATTCTGCAACACTACCTGCCAAACTCAAAAGAAGTTCTGACATGCATGCTCAGAGACTGAATGACATGAATGAGAGTTTAGATTTCAGGCAAGCTACTGCTGAGAGGAGAAGCTCTTTTTCTGGCTTGGAAAGTGAACTAGAGAGGAGTGGTATGGACCCAGAGCACTTCCTGTCACTGTATAAGAGAGAGGGCTGTATCAGTCGTGATGGGGCATTCATTACAGGTGGAAACCGTGAGGGTGGGGTAACACTAACCGTCCTCCACCTCGGTCAAGAAGCCAACCTAGTAGCAGCACTGAGGACTGGTTCAGATCAGACCCGAGGGCAAAGCATGCAGTTCGTCAGTCTCCTCAGTCTCGTCCTAACGATTCTCTTTGTTTCTCTGCTGCCCCCAGTGTAAGTGGCCAACGAGCAGAACTCAACACCATCTCACTAGGAAGAGGAGACCACCCTTCTGCTTTTATCAGACAGACATCTACTGGCACTAGGGCTTGCATCACATCTCCAACTCCCAACCCACAATCTCCACCACCTCCCCCACCACCTCCACCACCACCTCCTCCACCTCCTTTGTCTCTTATCTCGAAAGCCAACTCTAGCGCCAGCAAATCAGAATGCTTGCAGGATACCATCCATTCAGTCCAGTCCCGGCAGAACCACATTCAGGCTGTTAACCCAACCCTACAGCAGACAGATCACTTCTGCAATAGCCTGCAACGGGACGAGCTCAAGCGCAGCTCCAGCAACGTGACTGCCAGTTCTGGTAGTGTGGAGGTTCTGTTTGATAAGCCCGCCGAAGCCGGAGCCAGCAGCCGTTGTCACCATCTGTGCCCCAGCAAGGTGAGACCAAAGTCCAGCGGAGGCCAACAAGGAAACGGCTCTCCAAGAGCTACTCCCAGGGATCTGTTTCTTCCCACACATGCTGGTCTACAGGCTGTACAGTCAACAGTAGAAGGGCGTCTGTGGCATTTCCATTGCAGAAAGATGCTAAACACATGAAGGGCTCTCAAAAACTGGATACCAGTCCCTGGAGATGCAATGGGCCTTTTAGCTATTGTTTCTTTAAACGTAAGACTGAGGGAGAAGAGGATGAGATTGAGTGGGAAAGGCCCAGAAGAAGCCGTGGTGAGAACGATATTGAGAATGGCAGTGCCGCTGCATCAGCCATATTGCCCTGTGGCTCGGCAGTGGACGTAGCTGGGGAGCAGCTTTATGGGGAGGTCCTCAATAACATGAGCTTTAGCGACCGTCTCGCACGAATCAATGCACTCAAGGACCGCATGTATGGCTTCCCTTCTGGCTTCATTGACGTCCGCCGTGACGCCAGTGAGCTCATTGCACTGGTGAGATCCAGCGTAGGTCGCTGCGATCGTGGACCCCAAATGCCTCTCCAGGACGTATCCCAGTTCAAGCAGCTCCTCTCTGTTGAGTCAAAAGAATTAGGCCGGGCATGTCGGAGGATGGCACAGGCCCACAGTAGTCCTGAGGAGATGCTGCTGGCTGTAACTTGTAGCTTTCAGGTGCTATGCTGTCTCTGCGAAGCTTGTATGTGTCTGGTTCGGGGGCTTGGAGCCTCAGCCTCACATCAACAGAGAGAGGTTGTGGCAAAGGTTGACGAGGTTGTCATGAACTATATCTGTTTACTCAAAGCTGCTGAGGCTGCCACCGTGGGAGCACCAGGGGAGCACAGTGTGAAAGCCCTGGTCCGCCACTCCAGTACCATGTCGGCCATAGCTAACGCACTCACCCGCTCCCTTAAAACGCTGCTTAGCAAGTAGAGCCTACTCTTTATTCTTTATAGTGTGGCCTACGCAGTCAGTAGAAGTCTGTCTTTATGCATCTTGTTATTTTGGGGTCTGCTGGAAAAGTCTTATATTTTTCATATAAGGTCTGGACATCTCCATATCAAAATCAACAAAGATTTGTTGCAGTTGCCATTAAAGTAACAAAAAAATTAATTCAAAAAAAGTACGATACTGAAAAGCAGTCATATCTGACTACACTTGCTTTTTCTGATGACAATGTAATTGTATATTTACAACGCCATACTGTCACAGACCTTTGTAATGATATGTACTTAATAGATACCCTTTTACCTGTGCATTATGTAACTTATTTAAAAAAATGTATATGATGTACATACATACAATAATTATATTATTTGCTGTAGCAGTTCCAAGAAGCCATTGGGTGTTTGGTTTAATTTGCTCTAATATTGTTCAGGGCTGTAGTGAATTCACTTAATCAGTTAATTAAGTGCAGTTTTACTACAGATATTTATAATGTATATGTAGAATTATAAGTAAACGTGGCACTGTCAGTCCAGTGATAAAAATCATTTTATTCACAAGATTCAGCCTAATCTTAGGTTGAATTTCTGAATGACTATGTAAAAGTGAACTGATTTCAGCCCTGTTGCTACATAATACAGTTTTCTTGCCAGATGAGAGGAACATTTGTTGGAAATGTTAAAAATACTATTTATCTACCACTGCTTCATAATTAACCACATAGACTATTTTCAGCTAAGAATGACAAACAGTAAATAATAAACTATCCCCCCCAAAAAATAAATATAATAAACTATAATAATGTGTTAATATTAACAATTTATACAATATTTTAATTTATTACGAAATTTGTCAGATTGATCACTGTGTTCCTTATATCTACCGGTAATACTTTTTAAGTTTTAGTAATTTATTATCATCTGTTTTGGAATGAGTTCTGTGCTTGAATGAATTATTATTCCACAACATGTATCAAGATGCAGTTATGTCTCTTGAGAAGAAATAAAATTCCTGTTTTTTTTGTTGTTTTTTTTTCAATAATCCACCATCCTATTAAAAACATTTTGATATTTCTGTGTCTCTTAACATGTGTTGCTTGGTTTGAATTTTGCTTTAAATAATGTGTTCTGGTGTTATTACACCTAAAAGAATTATAATAACAATCTATACTTTATTAATCCCACAAGGAAATTACAATTACAGCAATATACAGCCAATAAGTTTACTGTTCATTTCATAAAACGTTGTGACTTTGTGGATGAACCCTCCACTTCTCAACTGAATGCACATCATGCACAGATACATTGGTGTGAATAAAAACATGTTTTGGAAATTTATTTTAATATACCTGAGGTAAATCCTTTAACCAATTTCTTGTGAATGAATAACGTATTGTAAATACATGTTCTTATTTAAAATACTTATATTACACCAATTCTACAAGGCAGAATTATTAAAGGCCAGTTATTTCCTGACATATATCCTGATAAAGTTCCCTTGGCCTTTAGAATTAAAATAGCCCCACATCATCCATACTCTTCACCATGCTTAGAGAGGCATGGTTTTATTTCAGTTAGACTAATACCTGGTTTGATTTGCATTGAGAGATGATTTTATAGAAAGTATCCCATGCCTATCTCTAAGCATGGTGAAGAGTATGTGATGATGTGGGCTATTTGTAAAGGCCAAGAACTTTATCAGGATGCATAATATGAATCCAACTGCCATAAAATGCCTGCCTCTATGAATTTAACATAGTATGTATACTTATGACCCTGTATTTTAAATAAGAACATTTATTTATTTACAATACGTTATTCATTCACAAAGAAAATTGGTGTCCTTAGGTTGGATTTTACCTCATTTTAATTTAGGTATTAAAATAAATTTCAAAACATGATTTTATTTCTTTTAGTCAACTTAAGCATGTGTATGTAAACTTTTGAGCACCACTGTATGCATGCATATCATGCATAGATTTTAACATGTTTTCATATTTTTATCTAGTTTCAGATATTTGGATCTTCTTAAAAATGTAAGATAATAAATGACTTTATTATTACAGAAATGAATGCTGAAAACACATAAGTAATACATGGATTTGAAAATGAATACACACTCTCTATATAATAAGTGTGTGTAGAAATGTAGAATTACAGTACTAAATGTAAAAATGAAAAAAAATCAATTTTTAGAGCTTAAAATTTTTTTTAAGCATTCATATAATAATTTTCTTAACACTTTTATACATGTATTTATATTATATATTATAGTACTTATGTGTTTACAGCATTCATATCTGTATCAATTAAGTCATTTATGATTGAACTCATGACCTGTGTGTCCTCTTACCAAAGTTCTAACACTGACGTATGGCATCCAATACTAATTGCCAATTTAGTGGATTTTTGACATCTTCATTTTGAGTTTCAGACCTTAAAATTTAGTGCATCTCCATATCCCACAGCCTTGTGAATAGATCATAAGGTATGTATCATGTTGAGCTATCCGTGAAGCTAGGTGAGGAAGCGAGGTTGTATTTATCATTCAAATGACTGAGGAGAAACATGAAAAACTGATGACTGAGCTTGGGCTTGATCCTTCCATCTCTGATTGTCACATTAGCATTATCCTGATAAGCTATTCCTCAGGCTGAGAAACTTTTTATTTCTTTTATTTTGTTGTGCACCACTGAGGAAAATGCTTGAACATCCCAAGATTGTTTAGCCAGAGAGGGGAGCTATGTTGGTAGATATATGCTTCATATTGTGTATGAAAATGTTGCTGACATAAACATAAAGAATTGAATACACGTTTAACCCTGCATAGTGTGTGTCACGTGATCTTTTTCCCAAGCAGCAGAGTAGTGGGGGAGGATCATTGGTCCGCCCCCGTTGCCTCATTTGCATATTGGGCGCGTGTTCTACACATGCTGCGACGTTCACCAATCAGGACGACACATGCAACAAACCACGCCCGCGCGGCAGCTCGTCTCGCGCGCCTCAGCAGCATTGTACTGGCGGTGGAGCACACCAAAGTTGGCATTCGCTCATTACCTTTTACAGCAACATTACAATTGCGTTTTTTGGTAGTTTTTAAGTTACATTTAAGCCAGGTTGTCTTTGTAGTGGATATTAGCGTCCTCGAAAACTGAATTGTCGCCTTTAAAGCAGCTGAGGTCACCAGCTTGAGCCACACTACTAGCAAAGGTTACGGTGGAAACGATAGTGTTGGGCGCCCTGTGGGGTTTAAAGTTAGGCTAACAGTAGCATCACTTGCAGGTAGTTGGCTCCATAACTTAACAAGTCTGGTCACAATGGCAGCTGTGTGCCAGTCCCGACGTGCCTTGATGGAAATACCTGCCCCACAGCCCAAAATTGCAGGTAAGTCTGAAATATGACAGTTTTAAATTTAGTCTGCGTATTTAGTTCTTTGTGCAGGACGCGCCACTTTGCTATCATGCTAATGTTATCACAAGCGCGCGCACACATGTTAACAATCATTTAAACGTGAACCACGGAGTCACCTTTTAAAAGTCTGGTAACATTTCAAATTGAAAAGACCAGCCACTGTCAACCAGTTCTAATTTAACGTTATGTTTTGTTTTTACAGCTCGAATGAGAAGGTCCTATCTAGAAATTCTAAGTGCACGTTTGGCTCCATCTCCATTTCCAAGATGGAGAAACTCAACTTCAAACACAAAACGTGTGCACTCATGTAAGTACAAATCACATCTACTATCCATCTAACGTTACCTGCAAAACGAATTTGTGGTTGGTTTGTGAGCTGACGTTATAAAAAGCTCAATGAAAAAAGAAACTTGTTAACGTTAACTGGGGGTTTTCTGTGTGCCGTCTTCTACCACTCCTGTTTCCCTTGCCTTTCAACGTTGGGGATTCTGACATCTAGCAATGAAATTAAAATACTCAGTCCGTTAAGCTGTTCTGCTTTTATCTGATTATTGATAACATTTTGGAATTAAATGCCACTACTTGCCAACTGATGACTAGTCCCAATTACTGAAAATGCAACTCACTCAGTGATTGTTTGCCACAGCCCTTGTTCACTCTGGTTTATTATTGTCTTAATTTTGTCCCTTTATGTTTTGCAGTGGACTTGTCCATTAGTGGGGTGTGGACTGGGAGGATAGAGGAGGAGCAGCAGTGTGAGAAGATGGATGAGCACCATCTCTCCAAACAGCAGCTTGTACAGCTAATCAGATCCCTCATCTTAGTTGAGCAGGTATCCATCCTGGACATTTTGCTTCACTGTATTCATAAGATAAAGTTCTCAGCCAAAGCAGAATTTTAGTAGCCAAGATGTACAATACACTAAACTCTGAAACATGCCATGTAATCTGAAAAATAATGTATTGCATCCTAGAGCCAGGAGCCCAGGATCCTAGCATCCGACTTGAAGTATCTCCAGGAAGACCTGCAACTAAAGAAAGCAAATGTTTACAGGTCCATACCCTATTCACGGCTTGGCTCCAACAGGGATGCTCACTGTTACAGAAAGGCATATCCTCACCTGGTGGCCTTCAAAGTGAGTATCATTAGTGTTAAGCCATGTTTGTATAAATGATGACTTAGGGAAACCTGCAGATTTTTGTACTGGTATACTGTCCAATTCTCATTTGCAGGAAAGTGTTGATTTATAGTCATTGGCTCTTCATCTTTAAGCACACCACAGCTATTCTTTTCTCATTGAGCTTTTAGTATTCATAAAGTGAATTTTTGGTCACTGGTATATTAAAAGCTGCAACTCCATATGTTACCTGGCTCTGTAAGCTGGGTGTTTCATTGTCATTCTAAGCCGTTACTTCCTTATCTTCCCCCTCAGGTTTCGTGTCAGGAGTGGGGCCAAGTTCTTCTGAGGAACAAAGAGTGGGACGCTGTGTTGGAGCACACATTGTTGGCATGGCGCTACACCAGCGAGTTGCCACAGTGGGATACAGCAAACCATAATGCTCTCCGAGAACAGTGTTACAGCATTTTGGCAGCTCACAGCCTCACTGCTCTCCAGCACTACCACCCTGGACCAGACAGAGGACGCGAGCTGCTCCGAAGGTAACACCTTAGTATGTAGAGGCTTGTGAAGTCCACATACAGATCTTAAACAGGACATACATTGATAGTATGTCAATATTCACACCAATTATATATCTTTATAATCAGATTAAGGGAAAACTCAACATGGAAATGATCAAGTTAACAGTTCAGTTTGGTTGCTCAACCCAACCGTTCTCAACCAGGGTGCCATGGCCCTATGAGGTGCCATCTGGCTTTGTCAAGGGTGGTGTAAATATTTTGAGCATTTAAGCAGAGCGGGGAGTATTTTGGATGGAGCGCAGAGCAGCTTTCTTAAAAGTTGAAACGTCTCCTTATCTCCAGTTTCGCTCCGGTCCCACTCACACCACAAGTTTGAAGCATGCACAAGCAGTACCCTACATGCAGATGAACGGCACCGCTCTCACAAGTGCATATTATCCTGTGGACTTTATGCTGGCAGAGCTCTGGGCACTTCCTTTTTTCTTTTTGGAGTGAGCAATGTGCGGAGTTGAACGAAAAGCTCTGAGCAACGAACAAAAATTCTCACTATTCTCACTACTAACATAGCACACAGTCTGTCAGTACAGCGGCATGTATGCCATCCAAGTATGAGCAGTTGGTGTACACAAGCTAATTCAACCTCAGTGTTTTACAAAAGAAACAGTTCAATAATACAGGTATTAAAAACAGGAGATGCAAAAACAACACAAATATATAAAAAAGTGGGGAATAACAGGAATAATAAATGTAAAATTGGCTACTATCATCTTGTCCTGTTCTCTTTGAGGCGGATGATGTTGCAGTCTTGCATGTCCCCCTGGTATTTAATTCTGGCTCTGAGCTCATCCAGCTTATTTTCTATTGACTTTACGTTAAAGTTACCTTTTTGCCCTGGATTGGTAAACCAACCCATGAAGAACTTGTTTCTGGTACCACTTTCTTTACCAGCCAGTTGACCGGTCGGGCCAATCCTCAAAAAAGTAAGCCAACGGCGTGTGTCTGCTCTACTCTCCGTGACTAGCAGAGCAGAGGCGGCTTGTTTATTTTATTTCAACCTACGAGTTGAAACAGAAAGTAACATCCATTGCTTTTTTGAGAAAACATACCTGGGTTGAGAATGGTTACTCGGTATTAAAGTATTGTAGTAAAGTTGTAAATGTACAGTGTAGGTTTCGCTGTTAAGCAGGAGAGGGAAAACCTGTAATTGTACTCAGTTATTGTTATAGAAAACAAGAAGCATTTGATAACAGTCCTGTTTTATTTTATAAAATTTTCATTCAGGTGTTTTGCAGCTGTATATTTTCAAACTGTGGAGAAAACAGTCTGCATTTTATTTGATCAGTCAGTTTTAATTAAAGTACTTCTAACATCTCACATGTGGCTTTGACATACAGATCAACATTAAGCCCACTTCGTAGAAATAATTATTGTTTGCATAATGTGTATCCCGCCATTCAGCCTGAAAATACAGAGATATGATTTTTGGTCCTTATCGCCCAGCCCTTCTAACAGATGGCTTTTCTGTTTTTCTGTGTCTAGGTTGAATATGGCTCAGTTGCACAGCCAGTCAATTGTGCCATGTACTCAGGAGTTGCAGAGGATTATGGGATGTGCTGATGACTCCTCCATGGACACAAAATAAGACAAGAAACACTATCTGACCAGCTGGCTGAACCCTAGTAAAAAGTGTGCTTCATTGAGGACCTAAATTATGTATATGTGGTACAGGGCCAAAAAACATTTTACATGGTAGTGTTTGGAAAAACCACTACAGTATTCTTCCAAAGGGCATGGTATCAACCTTAAATCTGCCAGATAATGCTGGTTTCAAAATGTGATGAAAACTACCTCCTAAATGGTTAAAAATGCAATAAAATCTCTTAATCACATTGTATTTTTATATCAATTGGAAAGTATGGTTAGGAATGTAACATTTGTTGCATGGCAGACCTGTTTGTTGGTCAATGTAACATTATGTCCATATGTTAACTAACCTTGACAAAAAACATGTTTTCTTTTTAGAGGAACATTCGCATTCAGAAATGTTGCTGCGTTGGTTGTTAGCAGCGATATCAAAATATTGGTATAGTGTTTGAACCTAGTATGGAATGACTTGAATTGACCATTGAAATGTTAAGTATGAAATGGCCTTGTTGCTATAATGGTGTGTGTGTATTTATGGCCTTGTTACTATTGACAATACTTGAAATTGTGGCCTTTGCCGTCTTTGACAATAGTTATGTATTATATGTATGTCTTGTTTATAGAGAATTGTTGGTGTCACTGATTGCACTCTTTTCAGTCATTTGTCCTGAAAACTTGAAAGTTTTTGATAAAATAGATTTTCCTAATTACAATAAAGTCTTTACTATTGAAAAGATTGTTTGTCTGGTGTGTTTTTGGCCTCATTAACAGTACATAAATGCATTACTCTAATCTCCAGGTACTTGAAGTAAGCAGTTAGTGTTGCGTGCTTGCTCTTTGTCAAACACAGTAACTGCGAAGATTGAAGTGGTGACCATGCAGTTACCAAAGAAACTACAATCTTACCAAATCTTGCTGATGTGAAAATTTGTGCTGCTTTATATTTTGTGTTTTTTGTCCAATAAGTGGGAATTAAAGCTTGACTGGTTTTTTCTGGGGTGGGGTGTTGTAGGGTGTTTCTCAACATTACAAATCTGTATGCTCACGTAGTTTTGTAGTTAGGCTAGTGTTCGTCTGAAATTCATCTGTAGGCTGGGTACCTTGATTAGTCGGCTGGGATAGCTGATGTGTAGACAGTGGTGTTAAAGAACCCTGATTGGATCCTGCTGCCTCTTAAAGATGGGTCACTTAGTAGATAATAGGATTAAAGAATCAATCATTTGTCCACTTTGGAATTGTGTTAGACCTGCTGCCTAAGTTACCATTGTACACCACTAGGTGGAGCTCACATTGCACAATTTACCAACATCCAGTGTCACTGTCATCAGTTAGGCTAGTGACTTTTAATGAAAAGCAACCACTTAAACAGCTGTTGCCATGGTACTATTAAATATTTTTAAATGCTATTAAGGGTTTAAGCTAATGAAATGGGGACTGAAAAGCTGTTGGCTGACATGCAGATTTCCTGCTGTGCAATTTCTATGTCAGAATTAGATGTAATATTACTTTATTACGCATTAAGGGGTGTCTATAGTGATATTGTTGCAACAATTTGTGTATAGGAATATACAGTACCTTTATTTGGTTGTGTTGTCAAAAAATCAGGATTAATACAACTATTTGTCAAGGTATTGCAGAGAGTGGAACATAGTAATGTTAAAGCCATGACAACTCAATATCTATAAATGTGACCAACCCACTTACATACATTTGTAGTGTTAATTTGTAATGTGTAAATTGAAGATTAATTTGGTTGGGCTGATGGTGGTTAAGACTCCCACAATAGTTTTTCTTGAGACAGAGAGAAACTGTCTTGCTCTGTTTTTGCCTCTAATTACAGAACAAAATAATAATAGTCTAATGGGGGAAAGTACTACATTGTGTTTGTCAATGTCATCACAACAAATTAGCTATTATCATAGCTAGTCCATTGAGAAAACATTGTAGCAGCATCATAGAAATGTGCATGTTCCGAACAGTGAAGACAAGGTGGCATTTGAGGAAAAAAAACTTTTTCAAACGCCTTGGTGAGCTTAATTAAGCAAGTGAAATGAGAGTAGATATTGTTCTCATGAACTTGGGATTTGCTACCCTTCCTTCACTTTTTGGAAAATGCCTATTGCAGTTTGGGTTTAGCACTCCACCAAAAATCCCCATTGTTGAAGCTCAACCTCATTTTTCTGTTCAACACATTTTATTGATTTTTGCCAATAAAAAGACAATTCTGAACAAGCTGTTCAACTCTTGGCCGTACAAAAGTGCTGTACAAATGGTATAACACAGCAATATAGCAATAACCAACCCCCCGACCCTAACCTCATCCAGTCCAAACCCTACAGTCTGCCCTAAGAAGTAGACACATTAACAGGTATAATAAAGTAAGTCACTACACAGTAAACCCATTTGCCTGAAGAAGACCCAGTATGGTCGAAACATTGCCTTGTGTATTAAATTATGGGAGCATGAAGCAGTGTTGCAGACATTACATTTTTTCACTTTAGTATTTTTCATTTGTCCTGCACCTACCAGAAGGTGGGATGTGCACACAATTTCTTTCATAAACTATACAGTAAATACCTATAAACATAAGCACAAAAAAAGATAAATAACTCAAATAAAGGGGGGGGGGGGGTGTGCCACTATCTAGTCTGTTTCCTGTAATTGGATTTGTAAGCTCTCAAAGTACGTCAAGAAAGAGTTCTCTCACAACTCTGTATTGGAGCCTTTCAGTGTGTATCTAATTTTGTTCCGTTTTGCAGAACCTCCTTTTTCAACTCATCATAGGCAAGGCAAAGCAAGGCAGCTTTATTTGTATAGCACATTTTCAGCAACATGATGTTATGGAAACATTATTCACGTTATTCTAACCCCAACCGGTCGTCAGACACCGCCTACCAAGAGCCTGGTTTCTGGTTCAGGTTCAGGTTTCTGCCTAAAAGGAAGTTTTCCTCGCCACTGTCGCACTGTTGCTTGCTCTGGAGGAAACTACTAGAACTGTTGGGTCCTTGTAAATTCTGGAGTGTGGTCTAGACCTGCTCTATCTGTAAAGTGTCTTGTGATAACGTTTGTTATGAATTGATACTGTAAATAAAATTGAATTGAATTGAAACAGTGCTTTACACAAAAAGATTAAAATGATAAAAGTTACAGTGCAGTATAAGAAATTAGACATTAAAGAGCAGTTAAAAACAGTTAAACATATAAAAGCAGATAAAGTAGCAGATTTTAGGCTGCTAGTATGGGACAGTGGATAAGCCGTTGCCCCACACACGCTATCGGAGGCAATAACCATTTAGTGGAAACCCAAACTTTGTTGACCAATAAGGTAGGCACTCACACTATACAGGCAGAACCAAATGTCTTTACCATCTCATCCATCCATCCACCACGGGCCCTGCAGGGTCATGTGACTGTACTCTGGTTACCCATAACCAAGAGTGGAAGTACTTCTCTTTACACTACAATATAGTCACTATAAGGCTTAGTTTAATCACAGCAAACTTTGCAAAATCTGGAACAGCTCCAACTGTTTCTTGTAGATTTTACCATAAAATCTATGTCACACCCACGTTGGAGAAATTCTCAGAAATATATTTGTTTCCTGTTCAGAAATACCCCTAGAATGGCCACAACCCTGATGTCACAAATTGTTAACAAAAACATCCCAAAAGGCGCCACGTTAATCAGTTCACTTCAATATTTGTTTCAGCCAACATTAATGATAAAAATTTCCTTTTCGTACATAGAAACATGTTGACAATTACCACTCTAAATCCCTACAATTTGTTTAGTAGCAGATCTAGTTTAGAGGCTACCAAGACATCCTTAGCGAAAATCTGAATCTAATGTACAAGGAGTGTTTAGTAGTAAGCACTGTGGAAGAAACAACCCTTTAAAGAGGTCCAAGGCACACTGAAGTAGTGTGGAAGTTAAAATGCAATTATGATGACATACAAAAGATAAAAAACAAAACTAAAAAAAAAACAATCAAAGCATTACTGCTCCCCTGTGTCCTGGAAGTTTTTTTTTAAGGTTGTCTTCACTACAGTCCCGTGATCAGAGAGTTACCAGCTACAAAGGCAGATCTCCCTGTTTGCTCGCCTCTCCTCATAGTTGTTGCTGTTTCATAGTGCAGTAAATTCTGTGGTTTGGGGTATTTATAGTGTAGATGTCTACACTATAAATACCCCAAACAGTTCTCCATTCACCTTATCCAAAATCAGCAATAGTTTATGTTCCCAATAAATTCTCTCACTAGAGGCTAGCCCATGAGTGAGAATGTAATTTCATTTGCTCATAGATAGTGTTTCACTTCTGTATTAATGTTATGATGAACAATATATCTACGCAGCAAACAATAAACTGTGGAGCTTATGCGAGGCTTGGATTGTCGGAGCTTTTTTATCAAGTAGTTTTGGTGCTTTAACCTAACCAACTCTTCACTATAGCTGTGTAAGATCAGGGAACTGTTTCATTTTGGCAACCTAACAGTTTTGGAAGGCACTGACAAATGATGTCATCCTGCCACTAGGCGTGTCAAGATAAGAAAACGCTGTGTGATGGAGGAGTTTGTGGTGGTCCACTGAGTAGTGGTTCCCAGATTTCAGTTAAAACGTAAATATGACAGTCACATGGTATCTCCTGACTTAACAAGTTGACAAGAACTACCTGAATGTACTATTGAGATAACTGACTGAAATACAGGTTGAATAGAAGATACAGTGGGCTCCAAAAGAGAAAAAACATGTGATTCGAAGTTAAATGGCTTTTTCCACTTATTATTTTATAATTTTTCTAAAATCTGGACTTTGACATAGGCAGCACCTGTGTTCTAAAATGTAGAAAATCACAAACTGCAGAAATAGATGGAGCCGGGGTGAAAAAAAATAAAAGTAAAAGTAAGTACACATCCAACTCATCCCAAAATAGCTCATGCAATGCCCTGGACATCACAGATGGATTGTGTTCCTGTAGAATGACTGATTCCCACTTGGTAGAATGTGAGGCTTACATCTGTGCTTCTCATTTCATCTCCAGCCATCTAATCTGAAGGGGCTGATTTATACCTGGGATGCCAGGTGAGTGTAATTAACGCTAATTAACTAGCTGTGAGGATAGATATCCAGCACTATTGTGTCCCAAGGAGTTACAGAAGCGACTGGGAGTTAACACATTGACTGAGTGTTTGTACATGACTTGAATAGTCTTACATAGCTATATTCCTCTCATAGAAATCTGTACTGACATTCAAACATCTGTCGCTGCAGCTTGGGCAAACAGCTTAAAGAAAGTGAGAGAGAACATTTTGATGCCATGTAGCCAGAATTACAATGATAAATCCGAAATCCTACGCAGGTACCAAGGACACTGATAAGAACAGTAGGGACAACATTGCTGTCACAGAAATGGAGATGACCTTTACAGTCTTATTTTCTTAAAGTTTAATAGTGTCTTACAAAAGTAGACTCCTTCCACTGAGTAACCAGTGCGTTGGTTCTAATTAGGAGAGCTGTGGGCCTGTTATTGTATTTCCCAGATGATCACTTAGATGCACTGCATTGACTATAAGTGTTCATTGTTTTTTCCATTTGTGGCCTAATAGGCCACTTTGGAAGAAAATGCCACTGATTGTAAGAAGTACACTGAAATCACTTTGAGTGGTGAATATTCATTGCTGTCTGAAAAGGATTAAATTAGCAGGGCAATGGAATTCACAAGGGATTGTTTTGGAAGTACAACAAAAATAAGTGGATGAAATTTAATTTAAATGGTGCGAAAGTCTGAATCAGGTCCCCTTAAGCATTTGTTTGCATTCATTGTGCATTCAAAATCTAGATTAGTTAAAGATCTTGTTCATGACATGTCAGAGAAAAATCACATGCATTCAGGCGTTTGCTACTTTTTCAGTGTGAACACAGTAGCTACAATTCAAAACCAGTTTAGAAATTATATGTAATGTGGTACTGGGACATAGCTAATGTGAGCCAGCAGTACTCTACTGAAAGCCAGAGTTCGGAACCAGTAATGTAATGCTTGGGTTGTCAGTGGTTAAAGGAATAGTTTGATATTTTGAGAAATATTTGTATTCACATTTGCAATAATTGAAGTGTAAAAACAACAATTTGTGGTAACACCATACAGGACTATTTTCCTGTTTTTGTATGGCTGAAAAACAAAAAAGATACTGTGTCACATGTTAATAAGTGAGCATAAGAGATGCTAGCTGGGCTATCTGTTCCCCCTCTGTTCCCTGTCTTTTTGCTAAGCTAAGCTAATCAACTGCTGTCTCCGGCTGCATAATGAACCCACAGACATGAGTGGTATCAATCTTTTCATGTAACTTATGACAGGGAGGCAAATGAGCATTTTTCTCCAAATGTCAAAGTATTCTGTTAATCAAGTCACAGTCACCGAATCATCAATCTATAATATCTTGACTTCCTACTTCACATTCAAATAATCATTGTCAGATTTCTCCTGGGATTGCATTTTGCATTTCAAATTGGAAAGTCCCTATGCAAATGTAATCAGAGGCCTCTCTGTCAGCTGCACTTCAAATCTCTCACAATTGGACACTATCCATTCTTTTTCCTTTACTAATATGTCAATTTCTCTTTCATTGTGGTTTGAGGCTTTGGTTTAAAACATTTTTTAGCATGGATACAACATTCCATTTATACTCATTTTGTAGATATGTCCAGTGTGTGAGCCCAGTATTTTTGATTTAAGAGCAGTTTGTTTTTTTCAGCTATGGAAGAGCGAGGCAATTTATTAGGTGGCAAAAGTTCAAGAGAAATGAGTAAGCTCTATCAAATCCTGAAAACTAGTCCAGTTTGAATCTATATACACAGGGATGTGTCGTTTTTAAAAAAAAAGACATCTGCAGCTGTGTTTTACATTGTTTCTCTGGTATATCCTTTGTTTTAAGACAGTGGAGAGAAGCAGACAAGATGGTGGCGAAGAGATGATGAATTACATGTAACAAAGGTCATATTTGAGCCCATGGTCTGCACCATTATCCAGGGACCAATATTCCTCTTCTGCTCTATTACATATTAAGTAAGTTGTTTTTAGCCTAAAACGGGTCATCATGTTACTCTTTTCTCTCTCTCTCTCTCTCTTTCTCTCTCTCTATTCTACCTACCTCATTGAAGCTCTGTGGTAACTTGGCTGATATCTGAATTGAATGAACTTTACATGCTCAGGGACTCAGGTATTTATGTGATGTGGACACTAAGCACATTAAAATGTCTTTGACCACTGACAAAGAGTGAGCATCATTCAGGGGGTTACATTTCTGAGGGGGTAAATGTCCACATCACGGCACTGTCAAAAGTAATTACGTCAAGTGGTTTTAGATGACCTATAAAATGTTTGGCTTCCAACTGCAAATGTTTTCAAATGCAGGTTGATTTTGCGTGCATCGTGCCCCTCAGGTCATTGAAAGCAGGTGTTCATGAATAAAGAGGATGTTAAATACGCGTGAAGTTATTAATTACAAGCCTGATATTTTTACAAGGTGCTTCTGTATTTTGGCTTTGCTAGTCGGGGCACGGCTGTCGATACATTTCTTCTTTAGTTTGGCTCGGACGCTGTCTTCCTCCCTCACCTTCTCTCGTCCAAGGTGGTCGAGTGGGCGAGAGGTGGGGGAAATGTCCCAATGCAAAACAGTGACAACAACTTTGAAAGCCTTTGTTTTGGTCCATACAATTATTACTGTTATTCATTTTTTATTGTATTTGTTTATTCATATTACATCCACTGCTGGTCAGCAAGTAGCATTTGTTTTGTGCCCGGAGCCCAAATAATAAGATGAGAATGCAAATGCACCATGGCAGTCACATAAAGGAATTAAAGGATTGTTAGTTTTCTGTTGACCTGTAGCAAAGACATTTAGCAAAGTTTCTGCCCCTTCCTCTGCAACCCAATCGTCTACAAACTACATTCAAAATGCTTCTTTTTTAAATTTTTTATTTCAGGGTAAACACAATGCCGGCCGCACATGTTTATATTGCAATGACTTGGAAAATGGGCAATGTAGTGCAGCATTAAGCGGCGTAGCAGAGGTCACCTGAACCATGAGGCTTTTAGTCTTAAGCATATATCAATCATTCTTTAGTTGCGGCTGTAATATTAACATTGAATAATTGTGGTGGCAGTGCATGTTTCCAGGAACATGTGGATGTGAACTTTTTTTGTTAATTCACTGAAGACAAACAAAATTTAAATAGTTTCATGTAAATATGATTGGTTGGATGCACGGGTGTCCATTGAGGCTTGCAAAAGTAACATCTTTATAATAGCCAGTATAATTAGAACAACATTTGCGTTTGCTTGGAAGGGATGCACATCTTGCACATCTTATTCTTGTTCCTATGGTTTTGGATGTAATTTAATGCCAGGTACAGTAAGATATAAAGACATAATATGTTGCAATACATGACAATAATACTGTGTTGTGTAGGCTTTGGCTTGGGAGACTTTGTTTGTTCTCTGGTGGCACTGCTGTAAATCATCTGGCATCTGACTGTTTAAAGAGGAGGGAGGACAGCGGGTTGAAGTGCTAGAAACCCAGCAGCTGGTGGCTGGCACTCACACATTCAACCCTTGCAAGTAGAGTATGTGATGGTTATTTGGAGCTATGGGTGGCCTTGGCATGGGTGACGTCCCATATGTTTCTAAAGGCATGTTTTAAATCATGGGTTCAGGTTGATTGCTTACTGCTGACTTTATTACTCATTCAGAGGGAGAATGAAATCCAAATTTTGGGAAATGAGCTGGAGCCTGGCTGACTTAAACTTAATATATCATTAAATTAACATTTAACTGCCACAAAGATACATGTTGGAACCGCTCGTAACTTATCTTATTGATTTTGTACTATAGCGGAGAAGTTGGTTGGTGTTGCCATTGACTTTAATGCTTCAGAGGAAATTACTAGACTTGGCTTTTAAAATTTAGCTACAGAGGTTGGCGCTAAATTGGCCTTTTTAAATAAAGCCAAGTCGAGTTTAGTGTTTAGAATGAGAAAAGCTTTATCACAAAATGTTTTTCTCAGACAAACAGTGGGCATAAATAAAGAACAATATGAGAAAACGCAAAAAAACGCAGCAGAATTCCTACTGCCATCTCCCACTCAATTACAGTATGGGCTGTGTTTGTGTGTGAGTGAAAGGCAACAGAGATGGACAGGATAATGGTGGATAGTGGGGTCTTAAAATGACAGGTGAGCCACTGACCAGCCGTAGGGGCTGCATCCCATCCCAGGGTCATGTGTCATTAGCACAGTCTGATTTGAAACAGCCGAGTAGCGGAGACAGCGATGCTGTTTTCATGGCTGAGTGGAAAGCACTTGCGGCCTGCTCCTGTCCTTAATTTGCCTCTTTCCAAAGGAATAAACTCCATCCAGGCAGCATCATGCAGGCAGAAGATTCCTCCCACTCACTGGGCTACACAGCCAGATGCTTGGGAAGATCCATTCACATTTTTTTATATTTATATTGTGTTATATGAGTGTTCATTTGATTGGGAGCTTACAGATAATCATTATTTAAATCAACTGGCATGTGTTAGAGTTAATTTAACACATTTTAAAAGGTTTTAGCACAGCTATATCCGCTGTGTGAATGAACTAAAATCTGTCCAGTCAATTATTGTCAAGTACAAAGTGATACAAGTAAACTAGCTTTGCAAATACAGTCCGCAAACAACACAGTTAGAGATGGAGTCTGCATTTGCTGTCCATCTTTCTCAGTCATGGCAACGGTCCTATTTAAATTTAGATTGTGAGTCACGCTGATAGGCGTGAAAGATCTGGAGTGAAAGCTAAATTACTGCCACAGAACCTGAACGCGAAAGCGCTGACGGTGCTGAAAGTAGAACACAAAAGTAGAGAGCTGTCAAGCTTTAAAATTACACAGCAAGCTGGGTGAAAAGATGATTATGGGCAATTATGCAGCAGCAAATGCCCTCTAAGGGGAGACCTTCTGCATTTCAGAGGTTGGCTGGAACGGACACACAAATAGCAATACAGAGGAACATCTGCTGTGTTTGTTAATGGCAGCTGTCATATCTCACATGAATACGATAACATGGGAATGGTTCTTCTGCATAATTAAAACAATAGATTGTGTATCATTAAGAGCTAACTCACTCCTGCATGATTGGCATCATAATCCTCTCAATGCTCAACAATAATCTCATCCGTGCTTTCAGTCAAAGGTTTGACATCCCTAAAAGCCGTTGATGGAATGTAACTAGTTACTCAAGTACTCAGTACACTACTTGTACTGTGTGTAACATTTGAATTTTGCCGTGCTCCACTACATCTCACCAAACTGATGCCACAAAATATGATAGCATTAGCTATAAAATAGTTCAAATTAAGTTTAAATTTAAACTCTCAGCTATTATGTTAGATATTGTTAACATGTTGTAAAAAATGAAATAATAGAATGTATTCTAACAAATTACTTAGGGCAATCACACTATATTCACTGTACAAATACATGTGTAGAAGGAATTTGTTTTGGTGTCTGTACAGAAAAATAAAGATATAAAATAACCAAATAAAAGTACGTATGTAATTAAAGATGAGAATTTAATATAAAATATAATCAAACAATTATAAATAAATTGATAAATGTTGAATGCACAGCAGTACCTTTTTCTGGGGATGGAATATTTTTTTATATAGGATCAAAAATCCATTTTCCATCACTGGTAAACACTTAGTGTTCTTCCTCCTTGTTGATCCAGACCACATGTTAGATCACCATTCCAATGTTTATACAGCATCTTTGAAATCCAGTATCTCCTCAACTTTACTTTCTTCTTGGATGCTCAGCCAAAATATTGAAAGTGACTTCAGTCATATCCTCAAGAAACATGAGAAACTTGGAGATGGCCACCCGCTAAACTAAGACATAAAACAACTTAACTTCAAGCATACCATAATCTCCTTAAAGACCACCACACCCATGCTTTTGATTGAGGTTGTTGCAGATATTTTGCTGTATTAACATATCGCTTTTAGTGCGCAGTATCGCCCACGCTCATTTGTGTGGTTTATATCATTTCCCAAGAATTCTAGACTTGCATGAGAGGCATGCGTGGGAAATTCAGATCAAGGTGTACTTTACAAAACACGGTCTGATTTTATATGAAATGTGCTGTAATTAATGTTAAGTGTTTGTTTTCAGAGCTGACATTCCTAAATATTTGATTTTATAAGAAACAGCAACTGACATGTTATTTATTATTTTAGCATATTACAGGCATTTAAAGTCATATTTACGACAGAAGGTTTGATTCTAGTTTTAGTATGGGCAGATCAAAACAAAAACACACTAAATAAAAAAAGCAACTAAAACTTAACAAAAGTACTAGCAGTTATAAAAAAAAATGTATGAATGGCATTTTCCTATAGGAATATAATTTTAAACATATCTGTCTTGCTATTACAGATATTTTTGGATGGAATATTATGGAGAAAAATTATTTCTTTGATCAGCATCCTCTCTTTTGAACTTTTTTAAACTCACTTTGAGAATTCATCTCAGCTTTTCTTTCAGAGAGGCTACACAAACTGAACATTAATCACATAAAAAAGCATAAACATCTCACTGTTTTTTCTGCTCCCAGCTACATCTTTCATGTTTTCAAACGGATTGTGTGTTTCAGGCCTCCCTGCGCTCCAGTCTTCCTTCCCAGACAGGAAGTCATTACAGGGCTCTCACCCCATCACAGATGGCCATTTAACACATCGCTGGCAACTGCAAATGAACCAGGAGTAGCAGCCGCTTGACTAGACCTGGCCGACTTTGCACAAATGTTTATCTCTCACTCACCTGCTGTGCGGGGATGGGAGGTGCACTTCAACCTTGGCTCGATGTTTACTTTATTTATTTCTATTTGTTTGTCACAGGGAGCAGACACTTTAAATTCAGTCTAAAGTTGGTTGTGCAGTTGCAACGGGATGTTTTTCACTACCTTTTATTTCTTGATACCTTGCAGAACAAACAACAATTAGCATGGTTTCCAAGAAAAGCTTGGATGAGAACTTTTCCTTTGTTTATCTTCTGTTTTGTATTTTCTTTTAGGAGCAGGGAAAAGAGCTGATGCATGATGGGCATTTTTCTTCAATCCTCTTTTGCTGCCCCATCAAAATTTGTAATAGCTCTGTGGAGCTGCCTTAGCCTTTGGTGTGTTTAGAGTTCCATTGGTGATAAAACAGATAAAGCCGACTTGACAAGTTAAAAATGAGAAAGCAATTGTGGCTGACACCCTGGAGACAGCTGTCGTCTCTCCCTCTCTTCAGCCTCTTCCTTCTTCTCTCTTGCTATGTACTATGTACTATCTCTACTGAGTAAAATATTAACGAAGATACCTCTTGAGGATGTTTGCAAGTGCTGAGTGATACGACTGTAGCCAGGCTATTAAGGAGGAGAGCCTAAGCACTAAGGAGGGTAAACACAAGCCCTATTCATTAGTCCCTTCCTATTATTCAACCACTTTGGATTCAATACAGTATATGTACTTCCCCTGTGTGGTACAGAATGTTGTTGTAGATATTGTGACTAGCTACAGCATGAGGGTCTGTTTTTGTGCATATGTTAAACTTTGTGTGCATAAAGGAACAGCAGAATGAACAGACCTCGCGTGTGAAAGAATTCACATGAGAGAGGGGCAAGTGGGGGGGTTGATAGAGCAGTGCTGGCAAGGCTGGGTGTCTAAATCACGGCTTGGAATGGACCCTCGGCGTGGCGATTGGCTGTCACAGCCACAGATGGAGGACAGCGCCCACAGGAAAAGGATAAACTGTCGGATAAGCGCACAGTGAGGTAAAGGGCTGGCAGACAGGCTCTTCAGAGGGTGGGGGGGGGAACGAGTCAAGAGGGAACAGGCAACAGATGAATCCTCATCTGTGTTCAGAGGTAAGCAGGGATAGCAGAGTGAGAACAAGCCAAACAAACACTGAGGTGTGGCTTTACCTCTCCGAAGGAACACTTAAGTTCATTTTGATATTTCCCTTTTTACAGAGGAAGGGGCAACATGCACTTCTGTGATAATTAACTGATGAGATGGGATGAGTGGCATCAATTTGCTCCTTCAGAAATGGAGACCAATGCAGCAGCTGTAGTAGTACCAGCAGCGTAGTGTTTATTTAATCAATACAAAATGAAAAAATTGCAAATTGCATGATTGACTGAAATCTCCTGTAAAACTATTGACTATAACTATTATGTATGAGTGAAGATTGGGCAGACATGTGACCGGAATGATAAATCTGAGAGACTACATCAGACTGATGATCTCCCACCATGGGCTGCCACTGGCCATTTACTCATGTATGCACATCCTGCGTTAGCTAACCTTTGGCCAAGTAGCCGGCCAGTGTATAAGCCAGAGGCAGGCATTCCAGATGAGGGCAGACAAATGATTGAGAAGTTTTTATTCAAATGCTTAACACGACCTAGGTTTTCCTCACCTTTTTGCTGTTGTGCAAATACATACTTCACGTACGCACACTCTCGCAATCCACTTTTAGAGCTTTAGGATAATTTTATTGCCCAACATTTTAATATGATGTGAAATCGACCTACTGCGGTGCAAGCAACAGTGTGTGATATGTATGTGTTCAGCAGAGACTCAAAGTTGCCCCCCTCTCAATATAAAGGGTGTGTAACACCCTGAAGTTCAAGTTGAAAGATGGGTAGTATGGTAAAATGTGTCCTTAAGAAGAGGTAATAATATCTTTGCAGTAATACAAAGGGATCTTGAAATGAATCCAAATACAAATAGCTCCCAGATTGACAGAGTCCTATCTGCTATTCCCACAGCCTGTTTTGGGTTAAGTGGCTTTTCCATCTAAGTCCAAGCTGCATGGAGTTGGCTTTTGAAAAATGGTGTGTATGTGAGTGTCTGTTTGTAATATAAAGTGAATTATAGAGCCATCTATTGTTGCTGCATGCGATGAAGGGACCTTAAAGTGTTACTGCCTTCCTGAGGATAAGTATGAAAGAGACAATATAATAAAAGAAATAATATAATAAAAGAAATACCTAAAGCTGTTCCCTACACACAAATTACAAGTCAATTATTGTTTTTTTTTGTCATAACATTTTTTCCTCAGTATTTACCAAATTGGGGAAACTTCATATAGAACTAAACAATGGTAATAAAGAAAAGGCATTTTTTTGTATACAGTGTTAAATTCAATATAAATTGTATTGATTATTTTATGGCGGACAACACAAAAAATAACACATCCACACGTAAATGTGGACTTAAAGAGAGACGTAACTGAAGGTACTGCCTCTTCTTTTTAGTTTACTATGCTTTAACTTACTTCTTTTTGTACTTTATGTACAGCATTTTCACTTACTACTCTCAATACGATTTGCTGACCATAATGGACATGCTTGTGCTTCCATTTGTACAGTACATCATCAAATCTCGTCTTCGTTCCAGATGAAAGCACATAAATAAGAGAGTCAGGATAAAAGATTGCCCGCAATTAATCGTGTTATCAAGCTACAGTGGTGCTCAAAGAGCACATGTTTAAGCTGAAAAGAAATAAAACAGGTTGGAAATTTATTTAATACTTCTAAATTAAAGGTAAAATCTAACCTTAAGGACACCAATTTTCTTTGTGAATGAATAACGTGATTGTAAATACAATGTTCCATAATACAGGGGTCATAAGTATACATACCCCCATGTTAAATTCCCATAGAGAGGCAGATTTTTAAATAGCCAGTTTTCTGATTCAGGATATTATGCATCCTGATAGTTCCTGGCTTAGATTAAAATAGCCCCACATCATCACATACTCTTCACCATGCTTAGAGATAGGCATGGGATACTTATAAAATCATCTCTCAATGCAAATCAAACCAGGTATTAGTCTAACTGAAATAAAAACCATGCCTATCTCTAAGCATGGTGAAGAGTATGTGATGATGTGGGGCTATTTTAATTCTAAAGGCCAAGGAACTTTATCAGGATGCATAATATCCTGAATCCAGGAAATAACTGGCCTTTAATAATAAAAATCTGCCTGCCTCTATGGGAATTTAACATAGGGGTATGTATACTTATGACCCCTGTATTTTAAATAAGAACATTTATTTATTTACAATACGTTATTCATTCACAAAGAAAATTGGTGTCCTTAAAGGTTGGATTTTACCTCATTTTTTAATTTAGGTATTAAAATAAATTTCCAAAACATGATTTTTTTATTCCTCTTTTTAGTCAACTTAAGCATGTGTATGTAAACTTTTGAGCACCACTGTATTTATAGCCCAACAGACTGCTGGCTATCAGCTGTAAACCATCTCTACCAGGAAACTCTTCCTATGGGTGTGCAATTGTTGTTGATCCTCTAATGTATTTTCACTTCACCCAAGTTACTTACTTACAACTTAAGAAAGTAACTGCTTAATATTCAGGTTAAGTACCTGCCTTCGTAGTGGTGACATACGGTATCGAACGCAATCACAAGCAACTGCATAAGAAAAAACATCTTCATCACCCCCTACTTGTAATTCTTATAATATCTTCCAAAATACCAAATTTATGTAAAATGTCTAGCTTTCAGGTGTGACTAAGGCTAACAGTGGATGTAACAATCTTGGAGAAATGACTCCAAGTCAAAATAATGGAAGATTGAAAAGGTCTTGTAAAATCCACACAGAAAACAAACACTGAAAATTGCAAGAATTAATCTGTAATCTAAAAAAAACTGGGAGTCATTATAATGCAATGGCTCATTATTGGAGAATTTATATATCATTGCATACCATAGCTTTGAACAGACAGTGGTGGAAGAAGTTTTCACTTACTTGTAGGTCTTTATATTGTTGGGTAGTTTAATTAATAGTAAATATAGTGTTTTGTGTGCAAAAATCTTTTTAATGTTATGTATGTCTAAAATGTAGTGGAGTAGAAGTAGAACGTAGCATGAAAAGAAAAGCCTAAAGTAAAGTATCAATCACCTCAATGAATGTACTTAGTTACATTCCACCACTGTGAATAGATAGAACAAGGACTAATTAAAAGGCAGAAGAGCATAAAATGGAATTCATTAAGGGCTGGACTCTTTCTATAGCAACCTAAAAAATATTCAGGGGAGCACCTGGCAGTCACACCTAGATGACCAATCATGGGGCCCTGCAGCTGGCTCTGCAACCATCTAAAAGTGTCCCCTCTGTGTTGCTGACTGCTGGGTTTAACCAACCAGTTGTAAAGGTGTATCATGAGGAACACTTAGAACTGCTACTTTATTCATGGTTTTGATATTAGGCCCAAATAGATATAAGAAGCCACTCATAATCGCACCTACTTCCTGTGCTAGATGTGTTCCCAACAGGAGTTCTTTGTATGCACTATAACACTGTAGGTACAGTCAAGATTTAATTATTAGTCAAACCAAAAGGAATGTAGGTTTAAGTAGTCAAAAGCATGGGTTGCTAAAACATGAATCAGC